>SCLF01007790.1:0-21619 GCA_004367975.1 Mesochordaeus erythrocephalus
TCATGACGCGTCGAATAAGCCCAATTTCGAGCCAATCCGACATACTTCACGAAGTCACATTTTTGACTTAACTACACAACAATTGCTACAAAAATCCAACCGCTAAAACCCGGCCAAGGTCCCAATGTATGTTCACTAAACATTTCACTCAAAACAGTCACTCAGTCAAGGGTATCGATTTTGGCCATGTCAATTTCGAGGTCCATAGCTTTAAAGGAAATAATTGCAGTATGTTTTGGATACTTTTATTGGATGCCCAGGCGCCTAATTAATCTAGCACGATTTAGTTCGGTTTTTAAGGGGTTAACTGTACGAAGGAGTATATTTGTTGACATTCTGAAAGCAGATACGGAACCGCAATGAAAAAGTCTATCAGACCCACTAAGTCCCGTTAACCGACCTCTTGCTCTCTAGACCCGGGGGGGGGGGGAACAAAAACTATTTCGTAATTCGGGGAAATTAATATGTTTAGTATGGAGTAACCCTTAGTTTAGCCCTGAACACGTACCGCCTCACCTTTGCTCCTTCACTACTGAAAGTTAAAATATGGAGTAACTAAACATTTATAGGTTCATTTGATGAACAACCGAATCAAGGTCAAACAAGTGGTACTCCGGGATCGAACCAGATGCAAAGGGCTTACCCAAGCCCAAATCCAGTCATTATGCAAGAATACCAAAATGGCCAGGTTCAGCCAACGAGGTACGTTGGTAGGATTCATAATGTAAATTTGTGAATATATTTAGTGAATATCAAAACTTTCCAACGGTATACACCGTTCAACAGCCGTTTTACCAACAGGAGCCATACGCGGATCAGCAGCAACAACAACACATTTACAATCAACAGTATCAACAGCAATATCCACCAATGTATTCATATCAACCCAATTACATTGTACAGCCGGTAAGTCTATCTTTGTTCGTACTTTCTGCTGATTTTACTGGAGAGGTGGGTGACGACGCCTTAACATGTATATACTAAAGTACATATTCTACCATATCTATCACCGAAATCTATCGGTACCGATAGGTGAATATTCTCATATTTTTCTAGGGTATGCCAGTACAGGGTATATACCCCAATTACTACGCAAACACCGGTTTCAATCCCGGATTTCAACATATGCAGTACCAGCATATGGGCGATCACCAGGGCTTCATGTTACCACATCCGGCCCACGTAATGCAGCCCCAACAGACACCTACTACACAGACGCAACAAGTAACTATGTCACACAACGTCGCATCCCCTCCTCGACTAGCTCCTTCGCCACATGTTCCGCCTACACCAGTTACGACAGTTACAACAGTTAGGGTGTAAACGTGTCACTAATTTAGTAGTTTTTACACGGGCTAGGTTACTAAGTTTTTATTTCGATAAAGCGATCAAATCGACTCGAAAAATATTTCAAGGGGTTTTTTTCTGATCATATCTAGTAAAGAAGAAGAATAACATAAATTCGACAATGAGGATGTAATAACTTGACTTTTTATTGCATACAGTCAATGGAAATATCGAACCCCTGGCCTTGCAGGGCAAAAATTAGCTTAATGCACTCTCGAAAAGCATGCTAAGACATAGAACGCGTTCATTTCTATCGAAGAAGAGAAGCACTTTGTACAAGGCTCCGCATTGACTCTACCGTCGTATTAAAAAAGGACAGACCATTAGATCGCTAGTGGACAAATCTTTAATCTGCGAAATTTCAAAAAGACAATGTATGGTGTTCGAGTAAAATGGGAAAGACTCCCGGTCGTTATTTGAGTTGGGGTGTATCTACTGGTTAATCCATTCTGATTACCCGAAATAATTTCAAGGGTAATTTTTTTGATATGGTTATATTACATTGGCATACAAAATATAGGTTATTTCCCGATTGCAATTACCAGCACGCGTTATCATGGTGCTTCCGTCATGTCCGCAAATAATCGTCGTAACGATTGGTACCTAGGGTGACCAGATGGCCTGGGTAAACATTTGAGACAAATTTCTCCCGGCGGGACAGTTTTTAGTCTAAAGATGAGGTCTAATGGTATGGTTTAACGGGGTTCCAAATCGCCAAAAATAACAATTTTTTTATTGTCCTCAAATTCAACTAAAATATGTTAGTTTACCATGTTAGTATCAAAAACCAACCAATAAAAAGGCATCAATGGCTCAAGTCAGAAAAGTGTAGCACAATAACCCCTAGGTTGTTGTCTTGAGCTTTATATTAAACAGAATAACAGGTTAATAGTCTGAAGTGCAGTGCCAACTTTACTAATTTAATTCAGAAATTTGAGTAATCCTCGCTCGCATTCTTATTGAAGTCTAAAGTCGTATTTGTATTCAAGAACCAAAACAAAATTTAACATTTCAAACATAATTTCTTAACTGAAAATTGTATGCTATTAAAATAGGTAATTGAGGCCTAAAATGTCATTTTTTCGTTATCTGCCTGTTTAACTTCATGAATATTACGTAGTTCCGGTATTTTTATCTTCTATAAGCAGCAAAAAACTGGGAAAATTTACTGACCAATAATTTTAGGTTTGTAAAAAAGAACTGAGTCTCCAACATTTAGCGTAACACCTCTTCCCTCCATAAAGATGTTTTAGCTGATAATTCGGTATCAATTGTAATTATTGGAAAATATAATGGTCAACCGTAACAAGCTTCAGTGGGCGTTAAACCACCTGACTAACTACGTGGTAAATTATTTAAGTGGAATAACTAACTAAATTTTATCGGACAAATTTTTCTGACGATGATCACGTTCTGCAATATTTGCTTGGCTATTATAAGAGGAGGTGCATATAGTCTTAGCTTTCATTTTTTCTGAAATTTTCGTTAAAATTGGTCTCATAAATTCTCACGGTCAAAAACTAAGTCATGGTAAAAGTACCGTATTTTAAAATAAGCGTTAGTAAGGCTTTAGCCTCATTATACAACTGAGATTGCGTATACTCCCTAGACATTATATCAGAAGCTACAATGGCCAGATCAGTATTAGGTCGATGTTTAACTGTATAGTCAAATTTTTACAAGAAAATCATTACATTGATTAATCTGGGGGTTAAAATTTCGTTTTATATTCCTCGTGCAGATATGTTAAAGATTTGTTGTCTGTCATGGAAAAAAAAGTTTGGCCAATTAAAATAAGTCAAAATGTTTTAATCTGTCTGCGTGTAAAAACTCTACCAAGAGTTTTTTTAAATCAAAACCTTTGGATTCAAAATCCTTGGACTCCAAACTTTTTGACTCAAAATTTGGATTCAAAACTATCGAGGTCAACATCCTTGAATTCAAAATTTCTGGATTCTAAATTTTCATATTCAAAAGATTTGGGACCAAAATGTCCTGATTCAAAACTCTCCAGGTCAAAATTTTTGGATTCAAATAGGGGACACCTCAAGAAACGTCCAAAATGTAGGACATCTGGTCACCCAATTGTCAGCGCAAGAACTAATAACAAGAAGTCGTCATTTTCGTAAATTAGTATACTCTCACTAACCACTAGTACGTTATATTAACGCCAGAAGTGAGATAGGTAATGTGTCAACTTCGATGGCAAGGATTAAGTCGCTTGGGACATGTAAAAGTTAAAACTAATCCTGGTATAGATAATTGTCCAATATTAACCCCATCCCTCTGCGACAATTTTCAAATTATCCAATATGCTCTGTATATCTCTAAATTCTGCATATATTTATCTGTGTATCTCTGGTGGTAGAAATCACATCTGGTGTGGGGTAGAAAAATCAGTGCTCGTCGATAACCTAATAACAGTTACTACCGTTACAACAGAGCAACTTCAGCAACAAAATCAATTGCAACAACAACCACAACATGTCAAGCAGCAGAAAGCAACTGCAATTCCAAAGATTTCTAACCAATTTGACAACCCAATTCCTCAACTTGTGTCAGGTCTAAGTGTCGCCAAGCCTGGTGATAATGATGCTGCAAATGGTGAGTTTTCGTTTCTATTTAAAACCTTCCCGTGACATGTGCTTTATTAACGTTTACAGGTTGCGTCGCGAAGTAATAAAAACAATACATTTTACGCTTTCTGTTAATAATATATAGTACACATGTGTCAAAATCGAACGCCCCCCCCCCGAGGTCAAGTCCGCAACTGATCGGTTAACGAGACTTAGTGGATGTGATAGCTGATGTGATAGATGATTTTCATCTCATTACAGAATGTCCAAAATCATACTCCTTAATACAGTTAACCCCCTCAAGACAAAAATGAGTCGAATATAGTTGACCTTTAACCGCAAGAACAAACTCTATCAGACCCACTAAGTCTCGTTAACCGATTTTGACACATGTGTAGTAGGGAGTTTATATCTTGAAATACGAAAGTAACACCGATATATTTCATTAAATTGGATAGCACGTTACTTTACCCATATTCCTACTTGGATTTTCTCGCATACGTTTTTAAATGATAATAATTTTTAGTGACTTTATCTAAAACATACTGACATCCAGGGTAGTGACGAAAATTGGTGTACTGAGCTCTACAATAAGTATCTGGTAAATTTAATCATACAATATACGACAAGATATGTGAATATAAAGCTAAAACATGCCTGTCACTTTTCGATTTTATTTTGATTTAGAAAACATGCCGAGATTCCAAAGTATGTTCACTAAACATTCGACTCGAAACAACTGCTTAAAACGCAAATTTCACGACGGCTAAAGTATATTTTCTCCATTTTTGAACAATGCGACTTTCGAGGTCTGTATCCTTAAAACAAATAACAGGGGTATGTTTTCGGTGCTTTTATTGGATGCCTACATAATCTAGCACAGTTTAGTTAGGTTTGCTGCCATGCCCCAGGAGCTAAAATTAAGGTTACTTCCAAAAAATGGTCTTTTTCACGTTCTCACTTTAGCTGGGGTTCACTGTAGGACATCGTATATTCTGAGAACAGATTCAGAACCGCAGGAAGAAACTCTATAAGGCTCACTAAGTCTGGTTAAGCTACCAGTTGACGTCAGAGACCCGGGAAGGAGAGTGCACTTTTGACCGGGGTGTAAAATAGAGTTTTACCATGTTTAAAAGATGACTAAAGCTAATATTCATATTTAGAACATGGTCAAACTATATCTTGGCTCTATATTTAGTAAGCGTTGGAATAGAAACTAGTCAGTCCAAAATTACGTAGGTAAAATTCTGGATCATTATGGGAAAACCAATCAAATCATCTTTAGGACAAAAAACACTTTCTCCAAAATTATATTAAAATCGGATAACATAGAATAACTCGGTACGGAGATTTAACTAACTTAGTTAAACAAAATACTGATCACGTGAACGGAATTTATATGTTCAGATATATTGCGAATGTATATATATACAATAGCACAAATGTTCCAAGAACTAACACTGCCAAGTTAGGAGTCAAATTCATCACTGATATGATATTCTCAGTCTTTCCCAAGGAAATCATAGAGGGAGTAGAAGGATTAGCATCCGAGTGATAACTTAGATGGCTCAGTTGTGAAACTTAGGAAAATTCAGTGAATGATAAGACTGAGAAAAAGTCTTATGGAGATTTTTACTCTTTCAGAGATAGATCTCTTAAATATTATTATGACTCTTATGGTTTAATATGAGTCGTATTAGCAGAATGTGAAGACATAGTGCTAATGGAAAGGTCTTATAAAGACTTTAATAATGAAAAGAGTCTTATTGAGTTAAAAATAAATAGTTATTGTAGACTTTACTCGTATGAATGCTTATGACGAATATGTTATACGTAGAAATATGCTTATTATAGCTGTTAAGTTTAGCGGAGAGTATTATAAAGACTTTATAACATTAAGTTTTAGAAGACTGGTAGTCTTCCAAATTATGATTCAGAAGAGTACTATTATAGAATCATCCGAGATGGACACATCTCTAAAAGTAAACTGCGACTCTTATTCTGCTAAGAAGAGTCTTAATTTCCTTGACAACGAAGAGTTTTACTCTTATAAGTGTCAAGTTTACGCAAAGAGTCTTATAAAGATTTTTCTAAAGTAGACTGATAGTCTGCGAAACCATGATTCAGAATAATATTAATCTTATGAAATAAACAGAGATGTATAAAACTCTAACAATAAAATGAGTTTATTACTCTACTAGGAAGGGTCGTATTTTAATTGAGTTTTACTCGTATAAGTTTTATAAAGACTTTTTAGCAATTAGTATTTCAGAAGATTTACAGTCTTCGAGATTAAGTATCACGTATATTCAAAACACTTCGAAATTATGATTCAGAGGAGTATTACTTCTATGAAATCAATAGAGATATATACATCTCTAACAGTAACATGAGACCGTTACTATACAAAAAGAGTCGTAATCTACTTGGAATCTACTTTGGAAGACTACCAGTCTTCTAAAACTTAAATGTTAATCTCGATATATCCAAAACACACAAAGTCAATCAGAAATTGTGAAACCTTGTAGACAATTCCCAAATAAAGTGATGCTGAAACAGCAAAAAGTCAGGCAGATAACGGATCAGCAGGAGCTACAAAGAGCATTTACATGAACGACATCAACATACTGATTAAAGGTTTGTATCGTAAAATATACAAACGACATACTATGAAGGTATGGTTACGCATAGAAAACAGCAAGTAGTTTCGGAAAACAACAGGAAGAAGAAACTGTTTATTTCACCCTGGGAGACTACCAACGCAGAAATCGAACGCCAGGTACAAAGTTTAAAGCAATTACCTACAAATGACATGTAATATATTGGGTTCAACTGCAGATAACCCAAAATTCACGAGATTAATTTACAGATCAAACTTCTTAAACGTAGATGGCATTTGCTTATATATAAGCCCAACTTCGATACATCGAACATAGTTGATTATAACAAATCAACAAAAAGAGTTTATAGAAAGCTACAACTCAACAACGAAGTAGTAAGGAACTTATATTAAATTTGTTGGATACTATTCAGGTACGACACGAGAACTTACTGATCAAGAAATCCGTGATTGGATATTATTCAATGAAAAAATTGCCTATTTATGGATTTTGAGTCTTATAATGACTTGAATTTTAGAGAAATAGTCTTAAAAAACAATGCTGACAATCCAGTTTGGAGGAACAGCCGGGATTAATATTGTAAAGAAACCTTTGTCACTCATAATAGTTCAATTGAACCAAGAAGTAAAAACAAAAGAGTATTCGGGTTGTAATTTTGAGTCAAAAAAATTTAGGTAAGAAGGCAGAATTAAACTTTTCTTGTTTAGAAAAATCTCAAAAGCACTTATTCCAGTCATAGATGAGTGCTCGGCCAACCAATAGGAGTCGGCAAGGCAAGTGGCCCCAAAGAGAGTCGGCAAGGCAAGTGGCCTCAAGAGCCGGCAAGGCTGCAACGAAGAAAACAAAGGTAACCTGGAAAAAGGAGCCCTCAAAAATGGACCAAAACGGCAACGGAAGCGGACCAAAACAAAAAGATGAAATTGCTGGAAGAGGTGATAAGACCAATGAGATTATACTGGAAAATAGTATAACTGGTGAAAGTGTTATGTAGGATTCATAAGGGGAGACGAGACCGTCTACACCGTTACCGGCAACCTTTAAGCTGGTGCAAGATGTAGAAATGGTTGAAAACAAGCTTAAGAGCGAGATATGAACCTGTTGAAACATCAAGTTACAGCTTATAAAGACAAGTTGCAAAAACAGCTTGATCTGGACAAGCAGTAAGTCTATGAAAAGATAGAGTCGATGAGAGTAATTGCCCAACAAACGTCAGATTGGCAAATACTGAAGCAGTCCATTCATAGAGCAGAGATTTAAACGTTCTTCAACAATATTCGACGAACGCAATCTGAAGATAGTTGGGAAGCATGTTGGTATCTGAAAGATCAACAGCAAAAAACGCAGTGTTTGATAGATATCAGATACTACAACCATTGTTGTAGTACCATACGATGGATGCTTTCAAAACCGTGAAAACATTCATCGGAAGACTTTATAAACCAAGCAGCGAATCTGCAAGGGCTCCTAAAGTACATGCTGTTTCATCTCAAGTAGCTGTATAGATTGCGAGGAATTGCGGTTAGTTTCCAAATTGCCTCTAGTAAAATTAAATGCTACATTAGGAAAATGACACGAGTGATAACGCAAGCAAATTGGCAGTCACTGAATTACCTTCAAATAAAGAGGTCGTACATACAAGAAGTGGTACTATTCGCGGATGCCTCAACACAAAAAGGTAACCAACAGGTCACGAGATATTTTAGGGAACAGCAACAAGGTAGGGCTATTCATAACAAAGAAGCATATACCATCTTAACAGACATTTTAACGAAATAATTGAATTCTCACATGATAATGAAATAGAGTGCGATATATATTGGATAGTAACATAATACCAACCAGTAGATGATGTCGAATTTGTGACGAATTGGAAACGAATTTGTGACGAATTGGAAATTTGTGTCATAGGAAACCGAAAAATATACTAGCGAAAGTAATGACGTACATCCAACGGAACTTTCCAGCAAAAAAACATGTTAATAGTAGGTCATATATATGCGGAATAGCCTTTAGCACCGACAGGAATAATGAGGAAGACGGAAGCGAACGATTTCATGTAGAAAGGTAAATGGTATGGAATGCCGGCAATGACGATGATTCCATCGGAAGAGAAACACGTGAGAGGTAACAACAAGTTATGCAGGTCATTTAACATAACAAACCAAGCTAATTTGTTGGCTGAGATGGAATTGCTAATGCTAGAAGAATTTAGAGACAACGTGATAGCACAAATGAGCCAAGTGAGTGAAAGCACTAACAATATAAAATTAAGAATGTACCCATAAGAGCGGATAAATAGCCGTATCATGTAGAAAGACAACGTTATTACAGTCAATCCAGCGAAGGATTGAACAGCGACAAGCCCGAGAAAATGGGAGCGTCGGAAGAAGGGTAATAAAATAATACATAAAGTGTTTGTTAGCGGATTTGTTAGCATAAATCCGACTACAAAAGTAAAACACCAATTAAAGTAATTGTTAATTAAGATCGAGAATAAACATTTCGAGAGATGACTGACGATGAAGAAGAAAGAGGTAACCATAACTCTGGATGTCCTAAGAAAGAGAGTTATATATGACGAGCAAGGT
The DNA here is from genome assembly GCA_004367975.1 of Mesochordaeus erythrocephalus. Lineage (NCBI taxonomy): Eukaryota > Metazoa > Chordata > Appendicularia > Copelata > Oikopleuridae > Mesochordaeus > Mesochordaeus erythrocephalus. The sequence continues at coordinate 9,133 of SCLF01007790.1, forward strand.
GAGCATGAGAGTACTAAAACACTCTTTGAAAAGGCGAGAGAGATAGAGAGCTAAGAAAGCCTTGGCCATATGAGAACAAGGGGAGAATACCTTGATAGAAATGGTAGAAAGGAAGAAACAGTTTCAAGTTGGAGCGGTCCAGTCAATTCGGGGAACAATAAGTTGGCAAAGTTGGATGGACAAGATCTAACTGAAATGTTGGTAAATGGAACAACTCTTGTAACGCATTCAAAGTTTTTGAAAAGCTTCAAGGTAAACTAACAAAAATGAACGACAGTAACAAGGGAATATCCCATAGTTAAAAGAGGAGATCAGTACTTTCAAAAGTGGACAGGTGAACCGGCGTATTTGGATAACATGTTGCCCGATAGGAAAAAGTATCGTGACTCATACCTGATAACCTACAAATTGCTTGTAGACGATCAGAAATATGCTGATCATGAAAAACTCACAGACTTACTTACAGGGTATGTTCTAAGCTTTCCGGATACCTACTCGGTATATACATCCTTTATCATGACTACAATAGTGGACCTGGACAAGCAAAATAACTCCATGAAGTACACTCGTGCACATATGCACTAAAATGAATGAAATACATCTGCAAGAGGACCATGGTGATGACCTGCTTCTCAAAGTAGGCGAGATTCCCTACAAAAAGTTTCTACTACTTCGTACTAAAGCTGAAAAACCCAGATATGTGTCAAAATAACCATCAAAAGAGCGCCATATAAGAGAGGAGATAGTCATCGTGCAGTTATATAGGAGATTACCGAAGAGATGCAGGAAGAGGGTCATATGGATTTAGCCAAGGAAGTTCAGCATCAACAATACGCGCAGATAAAATCCCGCAAAATAACAAAAATACACCCAACAAAGAGTTAGCTAAAAATCTGCATGATTCAACGTGGATTCTTAGAATAGGAATTTAAATGACGGGACCGGAAAATACTGCAAAGTATGTTTTCAGTAGTTATGTGGAAGTTATGTTAGCGATGCAAATGGCCGAGGTATGGCCAATCGTTCGATCAGCTGGAACATTGACTTTAAAGTCATTTCTTCCAATGCTTTTTGTACTCTCAGCTCAATATCCAGCGAAGCTGAATGACGTAAAGAGCATTTATGTGACATCTAGACATACAACTGGCCAACATTGTATGATACAAAACTAAGGACTCTTCAATTTAATCAACTGGAAAACCAAGCCATAAAGAGTTTTATGAAGCAACCAGATGGCCTGGAAAGAGGAGAAAATGAGCAGTAAATTGCCAAGATGATCACGCATAACAATGATTCTCTCAAAAAATTGACCAAAGAATTCAGCATCAATAAAAAATGATTGAACAAAAACAAGTCATGATTGCAAGACAACAAACTGGTTGAGTGCATACATGAAAGGCAAATTGAAATAAGTGTGGTCAGTGAGTTTATTATGAGTTAGCCACAAAAAGCTCGCGAACGTGATCGCTTGTAAGTAATAATGAGATTGGGTAAGTTTATGTAATGATTCAACCCAGAAGGAACCATTTTCCAAAGGACTAAAAATGGGGTATCAATAACCGATTAAGTCGGAGTCGAAAAAGGCAATATTTAGAGTACGTTACTTCAGGTTATATAAGGAATAGAAACTGGTCATTCCAAAATTACATAAGTGAAATGCTGGATCATTATGGGAGAACTAATCAATCACTCCAAATAATATTGCCCCTTTTGGACAAAAGGGTTGAACGGTTCTCCAAAATTAAGGTTAAAATTCTTATAACTGAGGGCGTGTTAATCGCGAAATGAGCTTGAAAAGGCAAATTTTCTATCTCACCCTCCCACTATCAATAACCTCAAGTACTAGGCGAAACAAGCAATATTTAGAGTGCTTTACTTCAGGTTATATAAGAATGCTGATTTCAAGCTACCTCACTTCAAATACATCACTCTAAACCTAAACGCACCTAAACTTAAAGGCACCAACTAAACCTAAACGCACTTCTTTTTCGGTTTTTGCTAAACGATCCAATCGAAACGCGTTATTTCAACTTTAATGGCGAAAAATACTATTTGAAATATGGAATTTGCTATTTAGTCCATACTACCAAGGATCTGATTAGTTGTCGGGATTTAAACTATTACTTCGATCGGTATATGCTAAATTATACTGATTTAAACAAATATTTTCTCGTGTGGGCATGGTAGCTGACCGTTCTAATTGTGCGAGATCCAAACGATCCAATAAAAACGCGTTATTTACCAAAAAAACATCTAACCATAAAGCAAAAAAAAAGATATTGTATTTTTTTCCTGATGAAAACGAAAAGCATTCGAAGTGGGAAATCGCCAAACATTTTTCTGCAAAGTATGGCCGAAGGAGGTTAACAGATTTTTTCAATTAAATACAGACTTTTATAAACAAAAATAAAAACGTAGGTAGGCTCGGGCCTTCTTTCCATAATGGTCCATATGGTAAGGGGAGGGCTAAAATACTAATGACTCAGCATCGAACCGGATTAACCCTATTTTACTATTGAATTTAAACGGATCGAACCATAATTCTGGGTGATGGTTCAGCACCGTTACCACTTTCACCTTATCTCGACGGTGATTGGCTGTTTGTGAAAGTTGATCTCGAGGTCAGATAGTTCGTGGCACCAATATTTACCTCGCAAATGCTTATTAATCAAACAAGAGGTAATATTTGCTGAAAGTTATTTTTAAAATATGTGAAGTAACCCGTGCTCGATGTAAGACAACATTAAAAAAATCACTACTGGGGTAGCTGATTTTTACCATTGGTTATATCTCGTCTTATGCCCATTTTCGCCCATTGAAGATCATATTAGAATGTACCAAAAAACAAGCCTTGTGGCTGTCATTTACACAATGTCAAAAATCGTGTGAGAGAAGTTCATTTGCACTTTTTTGTTGAACAACTATAATTTAAAATATAGTGGTTAACTTTGTTGATTTACAAAACATATCGAACCTGCCTGAAATAACGATTGACTTTTCTTTCTCCTTTTTCTCGAAAATAATAGATTGAATCTGTTTGAAAATATCTCTTTTTGTTTTAGTACAGTAGAGTCCCCACTGAGCGTTGTCAAGGTGAATACTACAATACAAAATAAAAGCTAACAATAACTATTTTCCCCTTTCAAAACGTTTGTTCAAGCGTTCTATCGAGATACATTTTCACATGATCCAGCTTGGAGAATTTGGGCTTAGAAAATGGCGTTTTAATGGCAAAACTTTTTATTTAACGCTTCGTTTGGCCACTTTAATAAATCGGTAATGGATAAATCTTTAATAATGCAAAATTTCAAAAAAACATACAATGTATGGAAAATGAGAAAGGTAGAAGAAATCCGTCAAATGTCGGGTGTGGTAGGGTGACTAAACGTCCTCTTTTCCCCGGAAATGTCCTCTTTTCACGTCCTGTCCGGGCGTGCGGGGGGTTTTTTATTAATTATTGAAAATCACCGGATTTTCGCAGGACCATTAGGTATAACGTCCTTGGCGTTTTAAATAGTACTCGAACTCTGATTGGTTGTCTTTCAGAATATTACCGACGGTCGGCGAGTCATGTAGTTGTACGATTGCCTCAAAACCGATTCTGATTGGTCAAGGGGGTAAAAGTTTCGCCACATTTTAAAATCTGTTATTTGAAGACCAGACAATCGTAGCCGAGAATAACGTGTTATTTAACGGTATGAATTAAGTTATTATGTACTAAATAATCAAAACAGGTAATTTGATGATCAAAATAGGTAATATCAGGGTGTAGAAGCCGAACTTGAAGTTCATTCTTTGTCTATAGACACATTTGTTGCTTCCAGGTTAAATTTCATTATTCGCTATATAGTAACATGCTTATAAGACTACACAATTACCGTTCTGCCACACTGAATAAAATTGAATATTAAATATGGGTGTTCATTTCCGTCAGAATGATCACGTGAACACTAAATTGGTAGACGTTTTCATGGAGAGAGCGTAACTGGTATCTAAAAAGTGAATACGTCATCACGTACTCCATAAACAGAACTCACCCCAGATTTGAGGTTTCAAAATGTCCGGCTTTTTGTTCCGCTTTTTTGACCAACTTTTGAAAAAATGTCCGGCTTTTTGTTCCGCTTTTTGACCAACTTTTGAAAAAATGTCCGGCTTTTTGTTCCGCTTTTTGACCAACTTTTGAAAAAATGTTCGGCTTTTGGACAATACAAATATGGTCAACCGAAGGTGTGGTCTCTACTGGTTAGCATTATTATTACTCTTGCCACCAAATTGTGTGACCTATTTTCTTATCCTGTTAAATTTCATCAAGTAAACTATAATATAAGGACCCCTACGCCCCTTCTGATATAAATGACTTATGTACCCGTCACTATTTAGTTGTTCATTTGCCAAATATTTGCTACAGTTTTGCTCTAGCGCTCATGCGACTAAATATATTGGCTGTAACTTATGCGGAAATAGAGAAATAATAGTAATGGTGCACAAGTTTGCCTATGTTCAAAAGCGGTATCAAAAGATGCACGATATTAAAAAAGGAATGTCGGGAAATCTAATATATTTATAAGCTAAGTTATGTCAATTCGGGTTTAATGAGCTGTTCGGTAGCTTAACCCGGTACTAGGCGATTGTCTGATTTTCGCAGTTGTACGTTCTTAGCAGATTTTTGGTCGACTCCGAAATTCTTCAAATTTAACGAAAATAAGAAAACTAAAAGTCCGGTTAAAAGTGCATTGACGTTGAACTAAAAAGGGTATAATTTATTATATTAACCAGTAGATACCATTTCGCTTTCTTCCTTTTGATACCACACCTGCCTACGTTGGGACAGGTCTAAATACCCTGCTCTTCGTTTCCAACTCTCGAAAACTAATCAATATTTTTTAATGAAATTTTCTGCTTCATTCTTTCAACTGATATATAATTACTATAAATAGTAAAATACGCCAAAAAGTGCTACGGATTCATTCGTAGCATGTTCGGATAATCGTAGCATGTTCGTAGCATGTTCGGATAATCGATTTACAGACAATATTATTTTTGTCGACAGAATAAAATTAATTTGTTTGCCGGCTTGGCAAAATAATAGTGGAATATAGCATACATATGCGACGTACTAAGGGTAGCAGTGTAGTCATATGTACACACAGGAGATAATCCCTTTCTCAAGTTCGTTATTTCAACTGCTTTTTGATAAAACTCTATTTTCAAGTGAATGGAAATGTAAAAGAAGCCCCTAAGGAAATTACAAAAGATACAAACGGTTCAATGGAAACGGATATTATCGACATAGAACACGTGGAACCAACCAAATTAGGGGACAAAGAGTCTTCTGGAAGTCCAAATAACGGACCAGCTGCACCCGTAGATCAGGCTAAATCTGAGGAAGATCAACCGGAGAAACCCGAATGCGAACATAAAGGCCAATTTGTGTTCGACTTAGCTGATATTGACGATGATTCTAATGGTAAGTGTCCCGTCCGTAAGACACTTTTTTTATAGTTTGAATATAAACAAATGTTTTTTAATAGAAAACGAAAATGTCATAATTCATCTTGCTAAGTTATGAGTAGAATTCTAGTCAAATTATTATCTCCAAATTAATTTCTCAAAAATTATTGAAAATAGCGAAAATAAATATTTATTCCTTAGTAACGCAGAAAATTTGATCCAAAGTTATTGGATGCGTTGGTTACACAAATGGTACTCATTTTTGAAAGAATTCTCAAAAGTGTAATATTTACTACTAATCCGATTAACCAGGGAACATTTCCTGTGGATACCGTCCATGGACAAAATGGGGAACCAAAAGGGATCAATATTTTCTGTTGAAATTTTGACCGAGGGAAGCTATGCTACCTGACGATTTAAAGGTGGGAAGATATCGGTTAACGAGACTTAGTGAGTCTAATAGAGTTTTTTCTTGCTGTCAGAATCTGTGCTCAGACTATCCGAAATTATATGACGTCGTACAGTTAACCCCCTCTAAAGACAAAACGTGAGTCGAATATAGTTGACTTTGACCGTCCAGAAATATAGTTTTAACATAGTTGGTTCGAGTCGAATTTTTAGTGGACATACTTTGCGATCTTGGCATGTTTTGTAAATCATAATAAAATCGAAAAGAGAAAAATTTGTGATCTTGTCACTTTTTGAAAATGTGTACCTTTGTTGGCCTATAACTGGGTCACGTGTTAAGAATTTGTGGTCGGTCCTTTGAGAAGAATAAGCCCACTTTTGAGCCAATCCAACATACTTCACGAAATCACATTTCCCCCACCCCCACATAACGCGTCTAAAAGAAAATCGATCAAATACCCTTAAAATTGTATATGTTATAGGGTTTGGCTTCACCATCTTACATTACCAAAAGTGCGTACATTTCATTCTTCTCAAGTTATGGTAATTTAAAATTTCACAATCGGGGTTTTTGGGGGTTAATTTTGCGAAGGCGTGTAATTTTGGACATTCTGAAAGCAGATTCGGTACCACAAGAAAAGACTCTATTAGACACACTAAGTCTCGTTAACCGATCTCTTGCTACCTGGAACCCCTAGGGGGGGGGCAGTTCTGACAGGGGTGTAACAGATTTGTATTAGTAGTACTTTTTTTTGTAATTATTTGTTACCTATTCGTTTACAAACATCCATAATATGAGGATTATAACCCAAAATTTCATTCAAATGCGGATATGAATTACTAGTAATTATTTGGAATTATTTGATACCTATTCTTTAATAATCTTCGTATATCCGCATCCAATCATTCTCTCTTCCAAATTTAATATGTTCAATCGATATAAATCGAGCGAGAAAACGCTTTTGGCCTGCCAAATTAGTTACACTGAACGTTTTTCTTCGGGACTAATTTAGTTTGAAAAGTATTTGAAAACCCAGTGAAAAGTTAAAATTTGAAGCAGGTCCATGTATTCGTTCTGGAGATATCTGCAAAAGAAGAGCATTTTGAACGTTTTGTCCCATTACGGTATCCACTGGTTAAGTGCGGTGAATATTACGTCGCCCGAGGGCAGCCGTAAGAACTTTTCGTGTCTTGGTTATGAGCTAAACACACATTAAATTTAGCTATTAGCCTGTTCAACGTTAGCATGGAAAGTTGAACAAACTAGTCATTATAATACGTTATAGTTGAAACAGGATAAAATTGTCATGTCGAAAATAACTCGGCTAGGGTTCTTCCAACTCGTAATCTTCATCCCCCTTATTGAATGAACGTATTGAGCGAATTAGTTTTATGAAATATCCTAACCCTCCTGTAAATCCGTGACTTTCTTTGTGCACTTTAATCGCGAAAATTTTTGATGTAAGTTCGAAACTTCAATTTATTATAAAAATCTATCAGCGATTCGAGTAATGTAATACATTTTCACATACGTTCTCTAATATTTGACTTTTAACCAACATTTTCCCAGAATTCTTCAGATTTTTAGCTGATCCATATTGAGCCAAATTTATTTCAAGAGATATCTCTCAGGCACCATCTTATTTAAGTGTGTGCCATCCACCATTCAGTCCCTTTTGTCTACGGAGATTAATTCAATTATTTCAATCTCCAGAATTCTAATATTTGCTTTGTTTTAAAAATTCCATAGTTGAATCGGTGTTTTTTGACCATGTATTTTGAGGCCAACACCCACTTCAAGTGGAGGCTGATAGGTTAATTAGCTTTCGTGAGTCTGATAGAGTTTTTTCTATCGGGTCCGAATCTGTTCTCAGAATATGGACAATTACACGGCGTAGTTGTTGATTTTTGTTTCTGTCCGTTTCTGTTTTGAATAAATATCGGCATTCTGAAAGCGGTGGAAGTGACGTTAAAGTTGTACTCATCGGCGCTTTTGGAAATGGAAGTACCATCGTTTTCTGTTCTAAATGTGGTGGTATGTCTAATCTTTACCACCATACCATTTGACTTAATCACTGAGGTAGGCCTAAACTTGGATACCGTCCGGAGATTATGAATTGAGGCGAAGCTCCAGTTGTCTGATTGCCAGTCGAATTCATGTTTGAAAGGACGGATTCTAGGATATCTGGCTATTCACATTTCCTATCTTCGCACATTACGAAGATAGCGTTCTTCATGGTTCTGTGTTGTCGCTCAATATTTCCTGAACGAATGCCCATAAAATAGCAGGAAATAGCATGTGAATTCCAAGCATCTATAGCTCGGTCACGCGCACAAGGCATTGCCAACAAAGTACCGACTAAAATAGTCCAAAATGGTCAAAAAGTACCTTTTGCCTTTAGACGACGGCATTGTTCCCCGTCGACAGTGTCCAATAATCCATCTTGGCTGTCGATCGTAGTTTCCCTTTCTCTTAGCTCAGGGGAGCAGCTGTTGACATAACCTTGATATCATCTTCCTTTTTCCCACCAGACGTTTTCACTATGGTTATTCCGGAATGATTTATCTTATTGTGGGTCTTATGAGGAAATATGGACAGTAAAGCTTGAGGAATGACCAAGAGTGACTTTCCGGAGGGGTTTCGAAGAAGAAGCTGCATATATCCAAGTTCAAGATGAAACTGACCAATCACCGTCATGAAAATTGAAGTTATATGGTCGTCTTGGTCCAAAATCGATTACCAATCGATAACCTATGATTTGTCCAATGTAAGAATCATTTGTTTGTGCTTGATCAATATCAAGTGCATACAAATCTTCCTGTCTGGAAGATCTTGCATAACCCATGAAGGACTATATATTTTCAGCTTTGAATTTGGAACGTTAATGAATTTTCCAGCTGCAATTGGACCTTCTTCGACCTTGAACTTCTCTAATCCATGGTTCCGATTGAACATATTGGCCCAAAATTTTGATTCGCTTTCGATGTGATGAAGAACAAACTTGTAACCCTTCAGTTCATCCTGCCATCTGTTTATCTTTGCATTGCTGAATTGGGAATGATCCATATAAACCAAACCTTTGTAGTCAGTAAAGACAACAAATGGGCGACTATTCAAGAAGTAATCGAACTTCAAAATTTCCCATTTGATTGCATACGATTCGCGTTCAGTAGTCGACCAGTTTTGTTCAGTGGGTGAAAATGTTCTTGACGCCACGGCTACGATTTTCTTCTTCCTTCTGGCGTCTCTTTCATCAAAATGGCAAGTTAATATCAGGAAAAGAGATTTTACTTCTTACCATACTTACAATTACCCGTTAAGTATGGTTGGCAAACCTTGGCCTTTTGTTTCACTCGTTTTTGAAGTGAAGACTTAAACTATTTTGCGGTCTTGTCTGGTTAGAGAGTATCATGTTATCCAAGGCCCTTGTTATGGCTTCAGCATTCCCCAAGACTTTACTCTTTCATTCGATTTCAGATGCGATGATTTTAATTGGTATGCTTTGGCTGATAATTTTGCCTGGAAGCTGATTTCGTTCCCAGTTTTGGTTGGATCCGGTGGTTTGTCGATCAACATAATCCTGTGCATCATAACTTAAACTTGAAGCGGACCAGTGGCCGTCCATTTTCTTGATCATGGCCTTGTAAACATCCTCGTGATGTTTACGAACTTGAATTGAACACAGCATGGCAGCAATAAGCTGTAAACTATCATATCAGTTTGATTATGATTTTCCTTGAATATATTCTGCATATAAAGATGTGCAGAATAGTCTGTTCTTTACGTCGAACACCAAAATCTGTAATCATTGCTCCATCTTTCTCCATTTAGCGAACGAACTCCGATCCCAATCTTGGATGCTTCTCCTTCAACGGTTTGACCTCAATAGAGAATATATGGTCAAACTTCTCCATATCTCCACCAGGTTCATATTTTGGAACTGTTTGGAACATGTATGACTGTACCATGCCTTGATCGGTTTGCATTGTTGGTTTCTGTGTGACGTTTTCTAGGTTGAGGGTTTATATGGCCTGTGATATCGCATCGATTTTTGAAATTTTGACATTCCGCAGTTGTCTTGATTTCTTGAGGGCAAACAATAGTTGGTGTTACTGGCCACTATTCTGTAAAATGCGAGTAATCCATGTTGATGTTCTCATCTTAGGAATATTTAATCCTTTAACACTCAATCCCCGAAAATTGAATCCCTGAATATTCAGCCCTCGGACGTCCAGCCTTTGATTGTTCAGTTTCAAATATTCAGTCTTTTATGGATACCGCCCATGCGGAGCACTTCTGACACCAGCGTTATAACCTTGAGTGCTTCCTTCTTTACGACATCGGCAGGATAAACAATCGAATATAATTCTCACCGATCTTAACTGTTAGAAAATAGAAATCGGACTCAAAAATGGGATGAGTTAATAAATATAATTTTATATATATATTATTCGATTCGAATACGCCATCTTGGACAGAGCATGGGAAATATTGTAATTAAATGACAAAAATGACACAACTCAAAATCATATTCTTGTAGTTAAAACAATGGCGTCATATTTAGGCAAGTGAGTACTATATGTATCTCGTTACCAATATGTCGGCAAATCGAGTAAAGTTTGTTTATTCAAAGTAAATTTGAATAATTTATTCCCGATTAATTTATCAATATTTTGTAAATTCAATTCGACGGTGTAGTCTACCAGTCCCTGTTATTTTTAACCCGAAAACTTAACGCCGGCTTATTGAAATTACTTCTTTGCTCAACTTGACCGCAGACTTATCTAAGGACACAACAAACCGGTAACGTTATAGTTCACACTTAATGTAAATCAACAAGACAATATCGGGTTTTCCTGGCACTACAAAAACTGCTGTGAAATTCGTCGAGTTATGCTTATTTTTAATTGGAATAGTTTGCTGTGAATTCACCAAGTGTCTACGGAGGTTAATAAATAAAGGTTTGGTCATTATCTTTTGTTTGTGAGCTTAGTAAAGATATAAATGTTTGATCGTTAACTTTGTTAGCGAAGAAAACTAGGTGAATTGTTGTATTTTATTACCAATATGTTTTTGAGTTTTATGTCATGTATTGGCGTTGATACACAATTTTGAATGATTAGAATCAGATTGCAAGCAACACTAAACATGTATCTATATAGTTCATGATCCAAGGCTAAAAGCTTAAAGCCAGAAATCCACAGAGCAAGCTGTATCTAAGTAATTCCTACCAACAATAAGCTGAAATATGTATTTGTTAAATCAATTTCAGCTGTCCGTTACACAGGGTAAATAAACGGAATTATATATTCTATAATGACATAAAATGCACTTAAAATGCACTTACTTCGTGTTTAGTAATTCGTCTGGTTAAGGTATGAATTTGTAACATAAGCCGGTACATTTGTGATATCTCGTCTCTAATTGAAATTAATAAGTAAAATAATGAATAATTAATGTGACAATCCTTCGCGACGAATTAAAAGGCAAACTACAAAATTGCCCTCATTGTTACAAATATCCCTAGTCAAATTGGTTTACATTAGAAAATATAGAGATCTTACCACAAGAACTTTGGATATTCAAACTTAACGAGGTAAATCTCTAATTTTAACTCGGTTCAGATGAAATTATGTTAACCGAAGTCACAAATCTCTCGTCGCTACGATTTACGCTAGATGACGACAAAGTTGATGTTCCCGTATTGTCCAAAGAGGAAGAAAAATTACTCATCTTACCCAAATTTTCTGAATACCAAACCGCAAAAATACAGGTAGTATTCTGAGCATTATTTTTTGAAGTTCATGGTGGTGGTTATAATATACCCAATTAACACCCGAGGTGAAACGTTTGTACCAATTTCAATATTTTCAATTGAAATAATGTTTTAATATTCCTAAAATATTTGTACATATTGTTTAAATAATTTTATAAATATTCTTTAAGATATTTAACCCTGTTATTAAAAAATAAGCGACTTTGCTTCGGAAGGGGGACTTTGCTCTCGGGCACCGACCATGTGTGCTAAGCTATTTTTAACATCTCTCGTCAAACTCAATTTTATAGCGATCGGAGTCACTTTAGTGTCTTTAATTCACATTCCCCTGGCCATTATGTTAAATTTGCATGACCGTACTGTACCCATAGAAAGAAATATATTGTTTATTACACATTCTTAAATGGCCTATTGGCCTCCTGTTTTAGTATTAAAGGAGCACCGCGCTCCACTTTTTTACAAGAGAAGGGTTAATATATATATTAACCCTCTTAGCAACTTCAACCATTAATTGGTCTTTTCACCACGAAAATGGATGCAGTTTTTGATACATAACCCCTAGAAGTTAAAATTTGAAAATAGTAACACGAAATTCATCTCAGCCTAATATTCATTATTTTCCTAGCTTATCTTATTGTCTTCAAATCTGGCTTTGGTTGGAAGTCATTTTCATCTATTATGTCTATTTTGTCTATTTTGTCAATGTAACTTTCAAGGTCCATAGGTGTACGACGAATAATCGGAGTACGTTTTCGGTAGTTTTGTTGGATTCCCTGGGGTCTAATTAATCTAGTGCAATTTAATTCGGTGAGCTGTCATACCTCCACCAGTTAAAATTGACGTTTATATTC
>SCLF01007901.1:0-12881 GCA_004367975.1 Mesochordaeus erythrocephalus
CCTCTCTTAAGTGAACGGAGAGGCGTGTCATAAGAACCCAAAAACTATGAACTATTATCGCGATGATTTACATTCGCGCAAATCTAAATCTATCCGAAGTGGAGTTAATTTTGAGTAATCTCATAATGGACCAATTTAGGAAAAAGACAGAAATCATTTCCACATTCTCTAGACAACGGAAAGGGATATCCACTGAAGTTATTGTGTTTATAGACAGTACTAGATAATAGCTCCTCGTCACAAAGCTTTTTCGAGTTTGTTTTACAGGAGGGTTAAAATAGGCTTTCTATATTACGTAAATTCCAAATTAGTATTTAATAACTCCTTAGCATGACGTTAACTAAATGAATGGCAGATAATTGATAGCGTAATTAAAGATATACACTACTCTCCCCTTGGTCAACTTTACTCCATTGATTCATTGGGGGAAATTATTTGTTTCGACACCACGTTAACGTTATCGAGAATGCTCAGATACGCGTCGTCAACCTCCCTAAACAATCAAATCAAATCGTCTCCGGAAGGCCGTTTTATTACAGTACTGGCATACAAGTCGTCTTCCATTGTGCAATTCTATTCATCTCAACTCGACCCCCTTGTGCAAATTAAACCACCACACACAAAGCTTATTCATGATTGGTATTTTATTACTGCATCATGCCTAATTGCACTTAAGGGAAGATTGGCTTCATTCAAATTTAGAATTTATCACAAATTTTATGCGTAACTGACTCGCTGCGCTTAGAACGGGTAAAATTCCCAGGCTTTTAAGAATGATCAATTGTTATGTGAACGCCCAGCGAACTGAGCTAAAAAGTGAAATATTAGAGAACAGGTGTAAAAATTCATAACATCACTGGAATCATTGATATTTTTTTGCAGTCAGTTGAAATTTCTAACTTCTGGGGGTTAGCATTAATAATTGTCACGATTCTCGTGCCAGGTGGATTTTTAGGTGTAACGGATATCAAATGTGCCCCCTCCCCTGGGGAAACCGATAGCTTAACCAGATGTAGTGTTATAGTTTTTTCTTGCGGTTCCGAATCCGGTCTCAGAATATGCAATTCACACGGTGTCGTATAGTTACCCCCCCCACCTAATGACAAACCACTATTTTTCTTTTTTGAAAAAAACGCTAATTTTAACTTTTGACTTTGAGCGTCCTGAAGTTTAGTTTTGCGCAGTTGTTTGGAGTCGAATTTTTAGTGAACATACTTTGGGACCTTGGCATGTTTTCTATATCATAATAAAATCGAAAAGTAAAAAATTCGTGATTTTGTCACTCGTTGAAGATTTGGACTTCCCATGTTTGGGCTATAACTAGGTCACGTGTTAAGAATTCGGGGTTGGTCCTTTGAGAAGAATTGAAGGAGTCATGACGCGTCGGACAAGCCCACCTTCTAATCGTTATGTAGTTATAGCCACTAGGAGTCAAAATATGTGATTTCGGGAAGTATAACCGATTGGCTCGAAATTATGCTTATTCGCTGCGTCATAACTCAGCTTCAATCCTTCGCAAAGGACCGACCCCGAAAATGGGATTTCTAAAGTACAAATTACCAACAAGTGACAAAAATAACGAATGTTTCACTTTTCTATTTTGTTATGATTTAGAAACATGCCAAGATTCCAGTGTACTCTTGGATAGCAAAATAAGAGACTGGGGATTTTTGATATATTTTATTAAATGAGATCATAACATTTTCGAAAAATCAATGATTTTCATCGTCTTCAATCAAACTCATGAAATACCAAATCGTTGACCAGGATATCCAAGTCAAATAATCACTTAGGCACTCCATTTCCTAACGAAATACAAACATGTTCATCCAAGCTCGAGGGTTAGAATATATAACAAATGGTTTGAAAACTCTTCGTCCCAAAACAATCTCCTTGCCTTCTTTATTTTGTTTATTTTTTGGTTTCTTAATAATCTCTTCGAGGTAATGTTATAAAATGTTCAGCTCGTCGAGTTCTATAAGATGGAACCAAAATTAGGCCTCCAGTAATTGGCGAAAATGACCCACCCCACTTTGGTTCATGCTTATGTGTGTTGATTTTAGATGGCTTATTTGTAGGTCCATGCCTTTTCTCAAAATTATCAGCTCGTGATGATCAATAGTCATTAACCTCTGAATTCAGGGATTAAAATGAGAGCAGCTCTGAAGTTAAAAAATAGGTCGAATCCCTATCTCAAAGTAACTATTTGAAAATTGGGATTCCTTCAATAACCCTCCGCTTGAAAACTTTTCATTTCTTAGATGTTTGCAATTAATTCCAGCATAACATAAGTCCATTTTGTTGGCTCTTCAGTTTCTGTATATTCTACTATTTTAATGAATAATTGTGACGTTTGGCCTTCATAATTCTATATATCACTAGCCTCCTTTTTTATTCTTTGATTAGGGTTCACAAATAGAAATAAATGGGCCAAAATACTAATAAAAGTAAATTAAAATATTAGTTGAAAATATAATCCTGAAAAACATTGCACGTGACATGGGCTTACCTAAACTATTTAGGTAAATGTTAGTTTTGCATCTCTTCTATATTTTTCAAGACATTTTTATAGATTTAGAAATGCAGAAAAAAAATAAGAGAAAATCTAGAATATTCAAACTTTGATTATTTTCAATTCGCTTAAATAAAAGACTTTTCAAAAATGTTGCTCCCAGCTGAGTCTCTTATTTTGGCATACAAGGGTATGTTCACTAAAAATTTTACTCGAGGTAACTGCGTAAAAACTAAAGTTTAGGACACTCAAAATCAATTTTGTTCATTTTGGACAATGTGAATTACGAAGTCCATAGCTTTAAAAGATATAGTCGGAGTATGTTTTCGACAATTTAGTTCGTTGAGCTGCCATGCCCCACCAGTTAAGTTTTTTTCAAAAATGTGTTTTCACGTAGCAGATTCGGAACCGCAAGATAAAACTATATCACTCACATTAGTTGCCCCGGTTAGAGACACATTTGATGAACCACAAATGTAACAAAAATGAAGTTGGTCAAGCGGTCGCTAATTTACAGATAATGAGCATAACTTAAACTAGTCATGGAAAAGAAAGCTTATTTTATATACGTATTCCTATTATGATGAATAAGTCGAAACTTCCCTTAATTCCGACCGAAAGGCCATTAGTTGCGATGTTGCAGAAGAGAAATATTCAATTTGTCAGACTGAGCTTCATTCATCAAATGATATCGTCTATGGAGATTATTCAACGAAGAATAGGGTTCATGTGACGGGTTCACGCGATTCCCTCAAGGTCTGGCCTAATAATTATAGTAGAGAATATCATCAGGAATATATTGGTCACACTCAAATTAACGACATCATGATTGATAATGATATGATGGTCTCGGTTGGTGATTCAGTAATTTTATGGAATTTAAGCCGCCAAAGCAGTCCTGCTGAAATAAGAAATCAAAAGCCGAAAGCTATTATAAAATATAGTGACCAGGTAATCCTTGCCGACGGCATAATTCATCCTCCACATTATTAGATTAATTATGCCAAACATCCAAATATTAATATCTTAACTCCCGTGCACTCTTTTTGGAACATAACCCCTGACTCATCCCCAATAATAACACAACTCGAGTATTATTTTTTTGTTTTCTCTATTATGACGTATATATTTTATAACAATTAGAGTAGAGAGTGCTGTCTAGAAAAAGGAAAATATTTTGAATAAGTTCGCAAACGGTGAACTCAAATTTCTAAGATTGCATCGCTTAAATTTTCACTGTTAAAATCTGCGTCATGTATTTTATCCGGAAATACTAACCAACATGTTGATGTGTAAGAAAGCTGACATAAATAATAAAAAAGTGGAACAAATTTGTTGTAATTTGTTAGGTAGCACATCTTGGATTGGACTACTTAGATTTTTTAAAGGAATTTGTTGACAAAAATGTATCTCTCTATTTATAATGGTCATGCTGCGAATACAGAGAAGTGGGTTATATTCAGATGTTACTCGGAGTTCCTCTGTTGGAAGATAGTCATGTGTTTTTTTCTCCATGAATATAAATTTCATATTCGAAAATACGCAGTATTACGTGAAGCTAGAGAACAGAGTAACTAAGTTTAATACGGATCTATCGTGATTTTTAGAACCAAATATAGAGTAATTGGTCATGGTGGAGAGAATGCGGTTTCAACCAATTAGGAGGGAGAAAAATTAAGGGTTTGGTTACCTACCTATATTATACCGGTCTCATTGGTAAAATATTCATATCCCGTAGTTCTAGGAACTATGGAGTTGTTCATGTGTGTTATTCCCGTAGGATATTACGGGAATACCTCCGGCTTTCTGGCAGTGATTTTTAATCAAAGTCATAGTGACATTACCGCAGTAATCTGCGGGTACCCGTCAGTGCCATATCTATGAGCATTGGTATATCTTGACCAAGAATGTTTTGCAATTCTGACTTTATGATTTTGTGAAGTAACTGGTATTATTCATTAGTTTCGTTACTTCTGTTAAACGATGGGTTTAACACCTGCTAAATTATGATGTTTGGTGAGAGAAAATTGATATTTGATGAATTACAAATGTGTCAAATTTTGTTTAGTGTCCAAACGGTGCACAAAATTGTGGTAATAGGTAACGCTAAATGACATATATGGTGTATTCATAGCTGTCGTGTACAGTAGATAAAATAGCTAAAACTAGTCTGTAAAAGACTAGGATTTGATGCACCAAGTTATCTCAAACAGACTAAGAACGAAAACTGAGTGAAGTCCTAGTTAGTATTTTGGACAAATATTTTTCAAATGATGTTGAGTAAAAGGTAGTTAAAAGGTAGGTTGTTGAGTAAACGGTAGGTACACAAAACGTCTCACTTGGTTCTCCTTGAAATCTGGTCAAATTTGGGAAAATTTTAGCAAAGTTTTGGAAAAAATGTGGACAAAATATTTTTACCAAACTTGGTTTGTAAAGAATGTTGAGTTTGGCAAAATTGACAGTACAGTACTGAATTGGAGCCTAGTACCGAGTTAATCAAAATAGAGGTAAAAGGCCAGGGAAGGAAACTCGTGGTCAACTCGAAATAGCAAATTGGGATACAAATTTAGTGATTAAGACGGTCAAAACTGATGGGTTTCAACACGGTAATAGAGCCTTCACTGTTCTTACCATGAAGCAATGTTTGCAAAAACCTGTATAAGTATGATATTCAAGTGCAACAAGCAATTTTGGAATACTTATGCTAAACCTTAAGTGTTTTAGAAAGCCGGAAGCGGAAGAAACTGCGAATTACATCTTTAGCAGCTACATAGAATCAATGATGGCGGTGCATGTCGCTGAAGTAAGACCGTTCGTTAGATTTCTGCTGCACATTGCGCTGCAAGAACGGCAAAAGAAGACGGAGGTGCTCAATTTGTAGTCTACTTCGCACGGTTATGTTTAATGGACTCACTTCACTTGGAATCTTTTATTTCAATGACCTTTGGATTATCTGCAAATTACCGAAACATTTTTTTTTGGAAATACCTTTGACAAGGATCTCTTTTGGAAAAACATTTGGAAAAACAAGCAATGAACTGCCTAATGCAGAAAGCAAATCAGCTAGCGCATGGAGAAAAGGAAGAACTCTGATACAGGACTTTTAAAATTCTTTCTTATCTTACCAAAGAATCATTCACAATAAAATAATCAATGCTAATGATTCTGGACTTCTTTTAAACATTGCATGCAAGCCAAATAAACGGACGAAATCTTGCAGGCATAAAACAACTGAGGAGAGGTTTAGTTTATTAGAAGATTATAGGCAACCGAATGCTAAAAATGGGGTCGTAGTCGAAAAAGACCAAATTTTAGAGCGCGCTACTACAGCGCTACTACGTGGGTTGTATTACAAAGGTACTCGGAGACAGAGTAGGAAATGGGCGCGGTCTCGAAAAATTAAAATGACGCGGGCGCGGGTTGGGCGCGGGCTGTTCAAAGTGGCTTCCTGCGATTGGTGGGATTATCACCTTACATTTCACAAATTCGAGGCATTTTTTTCACTCTTCGACGAAAAATAAGAGAAGTTATAAATTATGCCAAAACGTACATACGATGAAGAGAAGACAGAAATTGCCTTGCCAAACTAATCAAAAGTGATCCGGAAAAGCTGTCTTGTAGAGACGTGGAATTTACTCTCAGCAAGATGACATTAACAGATAAAAGAAATAGAATGAGCTCTTAAAAATGCGGACTGCGCAAGAATTCTTGTCACTTATTGACTCGATTACAGAAAATTAAATTCAAATGCACTGTAAGCTGCGGCACGGAAAATAAAATAATAAAAACAAGGAAAAAACGACATTTAAAAATGTTTTCATGTTACATTTGTTCATGTATAAAAAGTTATGAAAAATTTCGCGGGCTGGGCGCGGGTTTGAAATTTTGACCGGCCGCGGACTTGAATTTTTGACCGGCCGCGGGCGCGGGCTACACTAACCCAGCCCATTTCCTACTCTGCTCGGAGAACCAACGAAAACACTTAATCTGGTTTCTCTTGGTGTAATATTAAATATTAAAATTGCATATAACCCAATGGAGTTAATTGCAAAATGGGACTCAAAAGGCAATTTTTTCTCCAACGCCCTCTTGCCAGTCTCAATAACCTCAAGTACAACTCGCAAAATACCAAATTTTAGTGTGCTGTATTGTGCTCATGAACCTATATAATATTTTGGCCATTTAGGAATGAAAAAATGTCGCCTAAACGTACGAGCAAAAAATAGTTTTCAACTATTAAATTCTCTAACTGGTATCTCATTTCCCAATTTTGCACCAAATAATAAAACGATTTAGCCTTTGCAAGCTAAAATTGGTACCACTGCAACGATTACAGCGCGGACAAAATCGCTTTTTTCTGCCCTCAATTCCGATTCAGAAGATGAAGACAACGATGTCTCAATAATTGTGGGGAATAACACGTCAAATATTGAACCGTCCACGAAGAAAGAACCAGCAAAGGCCCCACTTTATATTCCCTTCGAAACTGATGCGAATTTGAATATAACCCCACCAGCTCAATGCTCTTCTCCTCTTGAAAATTTTTTACCCGAAGCCATGGTCGTGGATGGAGAAAAGTCCCTTTCAATCCAGTCGGATCAAGGTCAGTATTGTAAAAAGCATAATTTAAAGCCGCATCCCATTCGATCGGTGATTTACAATTATTTTCTGGGAAATTGATCAAAGTACACTTCAAACCCAACCGATCTGGTAACAAAAATATATTACCCTGCATAGTATTATTCCTTGACGGAATAAGTAATTGAGCTAACCCCTTGTAAAAAAGTAAACAAAAACGCTTTGTAAACGTTGGCATTGATTGTGTATGCTTGTAGAAATTTAACAGTCTGACAAACTCAATTTTGTAGCTATTGGGCTCCTTTTGGACCTTTGATTCATATAAAAACATGTATCCTGTGTTTATTAAACTTATTTATACAGTTCTTTTGAATTCAAAATTTAGCAGCGCAGCAGACTGCCCATGACGTAATGGAAACCATCTGGCAATCGGGAGCTTATTCGCCCAGTTAATTCTTTTACGTATACGAGCAAATCGATTTGATGAAATAATTTGATGCATTTGACCCTTATCTCGAGGACGAACTGGCTGGGCCTTTATGCATGCAATATTTTCCCGGTCGTTTTGTCCTTATTCCATCGAAAACCTGTAACAGACTTCCATATTTGGACGCAATTTTAGCGCAACTAACTACTGCATTAAATTTGCAAGTCTATTAATTGTCAGGTTATCTGCACGTATGAGTTGGCGGTGTGCTTCGATGCACAGAAAATAAAAACAATGGAGAAAATGTCCATTTTCATGTTGCATGTCCTGCTTTTTAACACACTCATTAAGATGTTGGATCAGAACATTCAGTTAGAATATTGAAGCATTTTGTGGAGGATCGAAATTCAGGTCCATCTGCTAAATCCATCACATTTCCACCTGGACATTATATTCATGAACCCCTTGAAACAAAACTGCCCGATAAAATTTCTCCCGGAAAGCCAAACGAAGCAGCAATTCGATTAATACGCTCGATTTCTTTTGGTTGCCCTGGATCACGTTCAGTAATTTGGGCCTCTAAAAGAGGCGAGTTAATATATTCCTCGGGGAGCGTTCTGATTGTCGAAAAACTGGAAAATCTTGCTCAAACATTGATCCCTTCCAGGTCTGGATATGATGAGATTTCGGCCATTTCCATATCAGTTGATGAGCGCCACTTGGCTGTGAATTATGTCGGCCAAAATGAAAACGTAACCGGGACAATTATAAACTGTGAGACACACAGCATGATTAATGTTGTAATATATCATAAGGAAATGGTTTTTCTGTCTGAATGGGCGAAAGGTAGGATGTTGATTAGTTTGCTTGTTTATATTTTAATCATGTTGTTACTTTCATTTTAAGGGCTGCATGCAGAATTAGGATACAGATAGGATTGCTATTTTTCATTAGAAATAAATAGAAAATTTTTCCTGTGAAGTGAGGGTCGTAAACATTCCCGTGAATTGAATCCATTACTATGTACAATGTGTGATAGCACATCAGAATACATTACTCGAGTTAGACACCCATAGCACGCCACATGCGACTGTATGGTCTGAAAGATGTACATTAGATTATGTCGAGTTAGAATATCTGCATGCTAATGTCTCCGGAGCTTTAACCGGTAGATGCCACTTCTCGTTTTGTTCAGTAGATACCACACCTGGGAAATTTACCGATCGAATTTTCGCTCGCATATTTCTCGAAAACGGTACTTTGTATCGTTTTGGAATTTGAATGCTTAAATATTAACTCACTGCCGATCTAACGGTATTGTATTTTCATTCATTTGGATTGAGTACAGTAGTGTCCTTACTGAACGATGTCAAACTGAATACCAATTTTATTCCATTTCTCAGTCATAATTGGAGTTTCTGAATTAAAAACAAACTGTACCTTGGCATTTTGGTTGTGTACCGAGTTCATGAGAAAAAATAACTTTTAGAAACTTTAGGTAGTGTAATAGCCCGAAAATGAATAATTTCCTCTACTTCTCTCGTGGGTTGCTACAATTTTTAGCGTTAGATAGCTAAGTGTTCAGCCCTTCCATATATCGATTCCATTTGGAGATTAGTAATTTAGAAGCGTCGAATTCGTGGACAATGTAATTCTCTCAATTTTCTCTGAGAGCGCGGTACCCTAACACGACCTAAAAAGAGGACACGTCCGGGGAAAGGAGGACGGATGGTCACCCTAGTTAAAATGATGTGCAACAAAGGAGACATACGTTTTCCCAGTCTTTAGCCGATTGTAATAATTTAGGATACTTTTTTTATAGGCGTTCATTTGATATATAAAGGACGATATTTACATATTGTTTTCAACACCCTATCTAAAGATAACTGTCATTTGCTTACATTGAGTGGAACATACCAAACCTCCTTACAAATAAATGGTGTTTTGGAAGGTGACCTTAAACTGAAATATGACCTGCCTCAAGTTATAAATGATGCACGTTGGATCAGTGCCAATGAATTTATCACTATAGGATACGAAATTACAAGATGGGAAATGGTCCGAGTTGGATCTGGTAAAATCGAGCTTCGAACTAAATCTGTTCCCCTACTGAATCAATTTAGCAATGAAACGTTTACTGCGTTGGCTGTCCATGGTTCGAAAATGGTTGTTGGGACAATATCTGGGGCATGTCTTACGTTTGACTTGGAAGCAACAAATTTTGAACTGGAATATTTCTTTCCGGCAAGTTAGGCTTTTTACAAGCTCTGCGTTTTTTTCTTATCTGCACTTTTATTGATGTAATACCATCAAGGTAGTGAATTACAAAATTCCAAAACATTGTAAAACCTTACCAAGTGAAACAGAAATATCAGCAATTGCTATGGCATCAGGAGATGGAATAATTACCTCCTCCGAGACATCTGTTAAATTTTGGAGTTTTGAAAGTGGAGAAGCAATAAAAACAAGAAGATTTCGAGTAGAAGAAGAATTTAAGCTGGACGGACCCGTGGTTTCGATGTTTGCGGATGAAGATTTGGCGGTCGTAGCTACTTCAACGGGATCTGTTGTATTCTTAGCAAATAACACGTTAAGTATTTTAGTTCCTTCCACATCAGGTTTAACTGACTTGGCCGAACGAGGGGATCATGTAGTTAGGTTGTCAATCTTTACAAATATGATATTTCTTAGGAGGACCGCAGACTGTTGTAATTTCAAGGAATAATATTGAATAGAAAACGAAAATCGCTGTTTTGGTTTGCGCTCAAAGAAACGAATACATCTATGGTTCCATGCCCACATTTTATTGCGCATTTAAAAAATACTATAGGGAAATAGATATCCATGTCCGGTATTTTAAAAAGACTATGGCTCATTTCCGGTCATTTTTCGGTTTACTTTCGTCATTACCGATTAATTCAGGTCATTACTTTATCATTTCCATTTTCCGCGCAGAAATACAGTTATCCCATACGTAGAATGAAAAAACTTATTCACGGCAAGGAATCAAACGTGACATTCAATAAGACGTACCAGGACGAACTAAACATCTGCGTTAAATTCGCCGCTAAAAATCTGCGCTAAATTTATTTTGGCTGAAATCACGGATGAATTTTCTGTGGCCAATTTTAATTTCTAATTCCCGGGGAAAACCATAAAAACTGTGGCCATTTTTGTGCTCAACAAAACCACAACGCTCCAGTTTTTTACAAGGGTTAAATTTTCATATTTTTAGCCATTTCTGGTGCGATTTCTAACCCAAATATTAACTTTTTTGTAGGCGTAGCCCATAAACGACTTCTATTAAAGGTTATATTATAAATTAATATTATCGTACAAATAAACAACCTCAACATAGTTACCTGCCACATGTCTGGTTCGGTGAAATTGTGGCAGAAATCTAGAAACAAATATTGGTCAATTATTGTGCAATTTCAAACCGTGCAAGCTGCTCTGTGCTGCACAATTACACATGATTATATAGCTGCTGGTTACGATAGCGGATTTGTTAGAGTATTTTCAATTGCTGATTCGGCGCTTTCCATGAAGATTTCAACGAATGGGAACGAAATTGTTAAGATTAAGCTGACAACTGGAGGTAAGTTTAAATATAATTACGGAAATATTAGGGATTTTATTATACTACGCAGTTCTAATCCTCGATAAAAAAATACTCTTTGTTACCGTAAGCATGGCATAAAAGTTATATAAAATCAATAAGACATTTCGAACAAGCAACCTAAATTTTTAGCATCTGATAACCAGTAGATGCAACACCTGCTTCATTTTGGCGACCGGGGTCCCTCTTTCTCAGTTATCTTAAAAAACCATACATTTTTTCGTGTTGAATTTTTGCATGGTTAGATATTTATCCATTGCCGATCAAAGGGTACGTCTCTTTTTAAATACAGTATTTTACAAACAGAGCGTTGTACAAAGTGTTTTTTACCTTTAAATGTCATTCCCCAGCCGTGAATGGATTTTCTTGATTAGAAGAAAAAACTTGTACTTTGGAATTATTTTTCTGTACCCAATTAATGAAAATAATTTAGTAATTTTAGCATTTAAATTCCACATTGTAGCATGTATGTCGAGAATGCCGTACTGAAATTGTTAGCGTTAAATAGTCGAGGGTTCGGCCTTTCAATATATCTATTTATTTTAGAGATTAGTCTTCTGGCAGCGTCGCGGTAGTGTGCAATGTAATTGACATGCACAGCATGAAGTGATTTATCTGTAATTATCTAGTTTGACGGCCGTGTGGTATACGAAAACTTATTTAGGCTGCGAACAACGGTTTGGTGGTTCACAATAGTTTCAGAGCATGCTAAGCGTCACAATATAAATTTCCGAATACTTATATTACTATCAAATTGAATACTTTTAAATGCTGTCAACACCGCTGTCATTGAGATGGCTGCAACAAACGTGCCAAGTACCTATGTTATAATAAATATTGGTATGAAACTGTTAGCTTAGGGCTATGGTGTCCGAATGACTAATTTGTAAGTTGAAAAGATTTGACACTCCTGCGGATCGAACCCGGGTCAACGGACTCAGAGCCAGGTATTATACCACTAAATCAACGCATCTCAACTGACTAAGTTACAAATATCGCCTTTACATGAATTCCTTACATGAAAGCTATGACAGAAACTCACAATAGTCAACGAAGAATAATGAGGGTAAGGCTCACTCCGGATGTAAGACTCACTAATTGACCAACTAATATTGCGTAAGAAAATGCATGTTTTTGAAGTCTATTTGGAGGAAGTTGTTATGTCCTTGTAATCTTAATCTAAGCCACCGGAGTCAGAGGGAGGACATGGGTCTATCAAAATAGAGGCAGCGGAAAGTGTACTATAATCAGGTTCAACATGTAATTTGACTTGTATTAAACTATAAAAGTATGAGGACACCTTTTTGTACCGTTCGTCAATACAATTTTCTCACTATCATACTAACACACATTGCTAAACAGTTTGCTCTGAATTTTCTTTGGGCTAGTTGATCATGATTTAAACCAGAGATGTGAATGGGGATTGGAAAAATCCAGTAAATGAGTTTTAATCTACTAAACGAGATGCACGGGCGAATAGGACTTGTTCTTGCTTATCAGTTATAACTTCACGGGCGAATAGGATTTCCCCGCCCATCTCACCTAGCACACGCCTATCCGACCTTGAACCCCCCTCTCAAAGAAGGTCGGGAACGTATATTTTTTTTTCGCTTGTCTGATAGAGTTTGTCCTTACGGTTCTTTCATCTCATTACAGTATGTCCACATTTATACTCCTTCGTACAGTTAACCCCCCAAAACCCCATTTGTGGAGTCTTAAATGGCCATAACTTGAGAAGACTCCAT
>SCLF01008012.1:0-12881 GCA_004367975.1 Mesochordaeus erythrocephalus
ACGAGCATATGGTACGAGCATATGGTACGAGCATATGGTACGAGCATATGGTACGAGCATATGGTACGAGCATATGGTACTAGCATATGGTACTAGCATATGGTACTCGAATTCAAAATGAAGAATCCGTACGAAAGACGACGCAAAAGAAGATTACAAACACCTGTCCTTCTAGATCGCCAACAAAATATCAAAGTCGATCCATTGTTCGCTGGTTTCACTAACAGTAAACGAAAAATTTTCCGATACTTTAAAAGACGACTTTCTGTACGTTAATAAATTATTTTCATAAATTTATTTATTGATTAATTGCGGCATGTTAAGTATGTTATCTAGTTTATCTTATTTCGGGTAAGTTGTTATGAGTATCCTTGTGCCGTTCAGAATGCTTGAATAGTAGGGCAGCTTGCATTTACAGTACTTTGTAGACAATACTAGTGAATTGGGGATGTGTCCATCGGATCGAACATGTATTCGCTTCGATCGACACACCCATCGGGTTTTTTACGATCGAAGCGAACCTCAAATTGATAGTTCTTCGTTTCCATCTCCCATTAATTAATATTTTGTAATTAAATTTGTAGCATTAGTTAGCTAAGTGTTCGCGCTTTGAAATTATATATTTAGCTTGGAGATCAGGTTTCTAGAAATCGCGTACTAAGGAAAATCTAATTAGTGTCAAATTCAGAATTATTGAAATTCCATTTTCGGGCTATAACTGGGTCACGTGTTAAAAATTCGGGGTGGGTACTTTGAGAAGAGCGGGAGTCATGACGCGTCGAATAAGCCCTCTTTCGAGCCAATCAGACATACTTTCCGAAACACACATTTTTGACTTCTAATGGCTAGAACTACATAACGGGTTAGGAATTCGGGTCGACCACTTTAGAGGAATGTAGCTGACAGCCGTATGCGTCAAATAATACAAATTTGGGGGAAAATTGGACATTTACTATACAATAATAATTTAAATAGATTGCTCTGTTCTGGAAGTTAGTCACTCTTTTTCTTTTATACACCGATTGTTTTCAAGTTATTGAGAACAGTTAAAGTCAAGGTTTCCGCTGAATAGATAAGGTCTATATTTCGGTCTCAACTTAACTACTTGACCAATTTTCGACGGAAAATGTCGAATTTTAGATTTTTAGGTTCATTTCCGGTCAAAATTTCTGGTCGCCAGGTACCTTAAAATATGGGCAATAAATTTCCGCTAGAGGTTGTCTCGGCTTCGCGATTCAAAATAACCAACTTCCGGTTTTCAGCTATCACTTCCGGCGGTACTTCTGGTCTAAAAAATGTTACAAAAAATCCCAGGTCCAATTTAGGGGGTCGGTAGGGGTTAATCAAACATTCAACCACGTCTAAGGCCTTAAAAACGCTAAAAACATGGTCCGTGGCTAAAAAAAAGCCAAAAATGTGCCTGTATGAATGATTTGAGCTCCATGTATACCCTTTTGACAGCCGGCATTGAGCAAACATTTGACTGCATGAACTGGATTAAGCAAGGTAAAACTTCAGCAGCGATGATAAAACTACATGAAAACAAGACGAAACGGAAGACAATCGCCGCATCTGAGGGATGGATATGCCAAACAGTGACTTCAGACGTTCGCGGTGGAGGGACCAACGCAAACGTCTTCATCCAAGTCTATGACGTAAATGGCATCCGATCAGATGAAATTGCACTGGATAATAAAACTGACAATTTTGAGCAGGGACAAACGGACCGATTCACGCTAAACCTACCGCAGAACATGGAAAAACTGTACAAAGTTCGCATTTGGCATGATGGTTCCCGTCCATTCGCTGGGTGGCATCTCGATAAGGTAGGGTATACACAAAGTGGTCGAGCCTTTGTTTCCAACATTTTTAAGGTTTCGAACATTGTTTTTTAAATTTTGTATAAATTTTGTTTAAAGTTTCTTTAAATTTTGTTTAAATTCTGTTTAAATTTTGTTTAAATTTTGTTTAAATTTTGTTTAAATTTTGTTTAAATTTTGTTTAAATTTTGTTTAAATTTTGTGCTTTGCTTACTGAGACACGGTTATATTTAACAACCTAGTCAGGGTTAGGATTAATATCCTGAAGGATATAGCTCTCACAGATTAATGACGATCGATTTGTGTAAGCCTTTGAGGTGTCCATCACGAACCCAGTATCCGGTGAGCGATATGATTTTCCTTGCAACAATTGGCTTGCGACCGATGAAGGCGATGGTGAGATTATTCGGGAGTTGCCGGCGACTGGTGATTCCATCAAACGACCAGGTGTTGTAACCGATTATCGCACTGTAGTCAAGACGGGCAACGTCTTTGGCGCAGGAACCGATGCCAATGTATTTGTCAATTTATTTGGTAACAAGGGTGACACGGGCGCAAGACCGCTGGAAAAGAGCTCAAATCGAAATAAATTTGAACGTGACAACGTGGACGAATTTACGTTCCAGGCCGTTGACTTAGGAGATTTGAATCATATTCAGATTGGCCACGATAACTGGGGCGGAAACGCGGGTTGGTACCTGGAGCATATTATAGTTATGGTGTCGACATCTTTAACCCGATGTGAAACTTATTGGATAATTTTATTTAAGCTCATACGTTTTGGCTGGCCTAGTGATATCCCAAATACCAACGTCACGTGTTAATCGCGAGGTGGCTGGACGTGCGTATAAACACGTTAGTTCAGAGAATACAGTTTAACAGACTTTATTAAAAAAAACTTTGACAACACTTAGTTTGCTTGAAACTACTATTGCACTATAACCAAAGTAGACATTCGAAAGACATTCGAAAGAGAAAACATGTTGGATTGCTAGGGACCTAATCTTTCATCATCCAAAATTTCAAAGCATGTATCGTTCTCGTGGAAAATGCGAAATAACAAGACGTATCACTTCAACCTCTAGGTATTGGAGATGGATGAAAGGGTTGGAGTTAGGGCTCACATTAAAATACACAGAAAAGGATGACGGTGACCGCTAAAGATTTCATTAAAAAACTTTAAATTAGGGTATCTAATTAGGAAACTAACTATGTTTTCTTCAGACTTGGTTTTTTGAATTAATAATAACACATCAAACTATTAAACCTGATATGAAGTACAACCATAATTGAAACGGGAATTTTGTTGGTGAAATTTAGTTTAAAGATTCGATCCCTAGAAATATAATTGTATTTCTGTTTTTACAAATTATCTACTTTGATTATAGTACAATAGTAATTTTAAACAAAATAAATGTTGTCGAGGTGAACTTGAATAAAGTCTTTTGACTTGTATTCTATGAATTAACAGTGATATATTTAACATTACAAAGCAATAGTCTGACTTAATATTAGTTAAGCTTGAATTTTGCATTTGTTCCAGAAAGCGCCGGTTTCTGTTCACATCCCGCACCTAGCGATTAGCACAGATGACCGTGCCGTTCGGATTTGGGATATATGAAGTAACTTTTATGTTTAAATGAGTATGAAGGATAGTCATAGCTGGTAATTTGTAGGTCACTGATTAGCCAAAGCGCTCCTAGAATAAATACCAAGGAATAACATCATTATTTCATGCTGAAATGCACTAATACAATAATAATTAGTCACCTGATTAAATCTATAATTCCCGAATCTTGAATAAAATCCAGTCGTGGCCTATTTAAAGAACTTCAATAAACATTACCTTTATGGGGACAGGCGACTTTTTTATGAGGACATTTTGGCCCGCCAATCGCATTTTTTATTCCGTATTTCGTACAGGTTACGGCCTATCCTTCTCCTGTTTTCGCGGTACTCTATGGGCAGCGAGAATGCCAACGCATGCCAACATTGTTCGCTTCACTCACGCGGAGCTAATGCGATACCAGTAATGATCCTTCCGCAGGTTCACCAGGTTCACCTCTAAATGACCAAGTTTGATCGTCTTCCAAATATGCACGTCAACTGTTACCAGTTGCCAAGTTATCTGTCCGATTATTTCACTGAACCATTCAATCGGTAGTAGCGACGGGCGGTGTGTACAAAGGGCAGTTCAGGTTTTTTCTTTATACAATTTTTTCTTTTTCCAGTTTTTTCTTCTTTCTTTTCTCTTTCTCGTCTGTAACCGATTCTTACTGCCTGATTTCTCCTCCTTGTTCTCCTACGAGTCGAGGGAGACGCTGCCAAGGATTTTGAATCATCTTACGTTTCCTAATGATCCCGTAACGTTCATCTTTCGTTTGTTTTTTAACCGTGCTTTCGGATTTCCGAAGCTGGTATTTTTTCTAACGCTAAGTGGATCAAGGTGCAGTCCTCGACTGTTTCCGTATTCACTTGAATATTGTTTACTTGTTAATACGCCATCAATTCAGGACAGTAAAACAATTTCTTATTCTCCGACTCCGTTTTCTAGCCGCCTCGTGTTTGTTCTTTCTCTCCTTTCTTCTCTCCTCAGGATTTTACGAACACTTTTACGGCCTGTGTTTTTCGCCTTCTAAAACTATATATCCCATTATTTCCGCTCGGTCCGTTTTCACGTCATATTTTTTATGGCCTGTGTTTATGGCCCTCTTCACCCTCTGGTAGTTTGATTATTTGTGAAATGTCTTCTCTTCTTTCTTCCAATTCTCTCTATTCTTCTCCACGTTGTATCTTCTTCCAAATCGTCCTCATTCCTAAATTTCTTTCCAAACTTACGTCATAATGTGAAACGGAGTATTTACAATCCCAATAATTGGGACATTATAGACATTTAACCAGTGGATACCGCGAGCGAGATTTCCTGTGGGTACCGTTTCGGGACAAAATGTGCACCGCTCTTCTTTTCCATCTCAAGCCAAAACGGAACAATATTGGCCAGTGAAATTTATATTAATATTGCTTACCGATAAAATATAGAAAATCATAATGTAACGGTATACGCGCGAAATTTCATTCAAATGAAATTTTCTCGGTCAAATATATGCCTAGAAATCCAAGAATTAAGCTTAATAACAGATATGTATTACTAGTAATTTTTTAGTAATTATTTCTCGCCTATTTGTTTATAAACACACCCATAATATAAGGGTTATTAGTTATTTACTAATTATTTGTTACCTATTCGTTCGTAATCTTCGTGTATCTGTATCCAATCCTTTTCTCTTCCAAATTTAATTTGTTCAATCGATATTTATTGATTTAGAGTGTTATTGCGAACATAAATCTCACAATTTTATATTTATAAACCCATCTGAATGGAATATTTTATAGGGACAGACGAAGTACTTGCAAGTGAATTAATTAATGATATAGATTATTATTACGATAATATTATTTACGAAATATAAGAATATATATTTATAATATATTTACGAAACAAAAGAACCATCATTGAAAAACATACCGACAGGTTCACCATATATTCAATAAAAATTTGTTTATGCCAACAAGGATACCAAAAGAAAATTAATAAATTGAAGCTGAGTTCCTACGGGTAAAATACTTGGAGGCGTAGTTAGCAAACCGTTGGATTTCTGCAAAAAAAACGACACTTCTTCAGTGTATATTCAATACAAAATCGCTAGGATTCTCACCAAAAGCGAGAAATATGTTTTTAGTTTGAAAATTATTTGAAAACCCTGTAATAAGTTAAAATTTAAAGCAGATCCGTCCATGCATTCTGTAATTCTACTTGATAAAATTAACGTCGATACCTGGTAACAGTTGTCAATGTTTTAAAGGGTAAAGAGATTACTTTTCCATGTGGTCGATGGCTTGACTACAAGCAAGATGATGGAAAAATTATACGCGACTTATATCTCGATGGTAATGAAATGTTACATACCACTCGTTACACAATTCGAGTAAAAACTGGAGACAAGATTGGAGCTGGGACGAACGCAAATGTATTCATACAACTTTTTGGTAACAAAGGATCTAGCCAGTCTACAATGCTGAAACAAAACGAAAACGATATACGAGATAAGTTTGAAAGGTCTCAAGTTGATATTTTCTATATTGTTTGGGTTGCAACAATTTGCGCACCATTGGAGATCATTATACAGTCGTAATTGTAAAAGTGGTATTAATACGTGGGCGGTGCAACGCGCCGATTCGCCAAAGAGTTGGAAAATTAGGGACCATTAACCGTATCAAGCCTCTACGCTAAGTGAGGGAGGTGCGGTATCTACCGATTAAACTCTTAAATAATATTAACTAAAACAAGCACAGTGGATGATAAATTAGAATCCAAAGCCTGATAAAATCGATAATTCTTTTGTTTAATATAATCCAGCCGATAAAAGCTTGATATTCGTGGTGATATGGCAGTGTAATGGCAATATAAATTAAGTGTTTCATAAAAAGATGATACTAGCATTCGTATTTACTGCATGCCGTGTGTGCCAAACCTTACGATAGATTTGATTTTTCAAAATTGGCCCAAGAGCTTGATGAGCGCCCAGAATACTGCACATCATATTAATTACTAGTCATTGATTTTCCGGTGAGACGGCTCGAGAAGAAAATATGCGACCGGGCACTTTTTGTGACGCCACTATAGTCGGATGAATGGACGCCGAGAGTAGTTATTCACTAAAAATAAAAGAAGCATGATGAGTATAACACCATTCGCAAGTACTCTCTGGAATACAGTACGATGCACGAAAATAACTCATTATTGCATTCGATTTTGCCGTTACAATAGGAAAAACCAATAGGATACATTACAATTTTTATTTGGCATTTGTTTCGGATATCGCCCCAAAATATACCCTTAACCATTCTACTGCAGGCGACTTTTGTGCGTTACAACCCTAAATAAAGAAGCCGATGATGTTGGACGCTTGGAACGTATAAAGCTTGGTCACGACGGTGCTGGGGCTAAAGATGGTTGGTATGTGGAGTCGGTTGAAATTGAAATTCCCAGTAATGGCGAATATTATCTGTTCGGCGTGAACCGGTGGTTTGCATCAGATGAAGATGATGGCCTAATCGTCCGAGAAGTATATCCTTCCAAGGTAGTGTTGGATAATCTAAAGTATTACCGGAATTTGTGCTTAAAGAAATTTAATTGATCGCCTTAAGCAGTTTTAGTCGTCTTTTTTTATGGTTTATCGAGATTCTTTTTCGTTCTCCCATATCGTATAACGCTCAAATCCGATCCCTGACATTTTTAAATCCGGGCAGTGTTTCAAAGTCTAGTCTAAGATTAGTCCAAAAAGTAGACTAAGATTAGTCTAAAAATTAGTATGGACCGCTTTTGGAAGATAACCCCTGTGAGCCGTTTTGAGCACTGTAAGCTGATATGCACGGGCTCAATGGAAAATAACGAGGAGACCGCGAAGGAAACGGATGAAACACCGAACATAAAAAGTTTATAAATAAGTCCATGTAATGGCGAAAACCATATTTATTGTTCTTTAGAAAAATCAGGGATAGATTTTGTGGTTCGACGGTAATTGATTTTGTTTAATTAAGTTTTTTGGGATTTTCAATCGCGACTTCCAGAGAAAGGTCAAATTCTGGAAGAGCATCGATTCGATATAATTTATTTTGTATTTGTTCATCATTTTCCATGTTAGCAACGTTTTCTTCCAATTCTTAGTCCGATTCTTGAGATACTAATCCAGCTTTTGAACAGTTTTCTGGGATTAAATGAATGGCGTCTGAAATTCCAATTTTCACTTGTTTTCCATTTTCGTAATTTTCCAGGTATTTTACCCGAACGGGGCGAATAAATTATACAAATGAATAATTTGTATATTACTAAGCGTACCAAATAAGCGTTCCATGCAAATAAGCGTTCCATGCATTACATTAAGTTTCACCGTCCATTATCTTTATTTTTCCAATCTATTAAAATCACGGGGATTTAAAATTTTCCCAATTATAAATAATGGATGAGTGAGTTCACCAAGTTGAATGATGAATGGGAGCATTATTAACCGTTCCTTGTACTCTGTCTTGTGATGATCTTCATTTTTGCTTGGTATGAATTTGTGGTTGATTGTAATATAAGCCGCTTTCGTCAGCATTACTTTTTGTTCATAAGTAGATATTTGTCTTATTATTCGAAGTCTATATTGTTGCACTTGATCATCCGGTATAAACTTTCTACTACCATTATAAAGCGTAAAAATTAGGTCTTTTCTTGATTTGAAATGCCGAAATAATTGGCGAGAAAACTTGTGTTTTTATAACAAATTCGTCTTTAATATAAGAGGGCGAATTTCGCAGCCGGATGGCCGATAAACGTATCCATCATATGTAAATGTTATGCCAGCTGGCATACGTGTTAATAAATAATCTAATAATTCATCTTCGAATTCACGTGATTCTAGTATTTTGCCCTTCCGTTAAAGCTAATTTTTCTTTATTTTTCATTATTCTCCCAATAGTATGTCTCGATATACCAAGGGGATATATTAATTTATATTTTTCACTAAAATACCGGGAAGCTTCGGAGGCATTTTTATGATTATTTTTTATCAAATCTCTCGACCCGTCTCTCCGGTTAATCTATGAATATTGTTTACTCAAAGGTTTACCATTATAAAGCTAAACGTTCACCGTTCTAATGGTAAACATTTGATTACAACGATTCATGGATTTTACGATTAGACGGCTCAAGAAAAGAGTATACGACTGCCAATTTTCCGTGTATGGTTTTCGAAAAAAAATAGAAAACGCAAAGTACGGTAGGCTAGTATCTACTACAATGGCGTCACAAAAAGTGTCCCGTCGTATATTTTCTTCTCCGGAAAATCAATGAATAGTTTTTAATAAAAGGTTTACCATTAGAAAGCCAAACGTTAACCGTTGAAAAGGTAATCATTTTATTGAAAATTATTCAATGATTTTCCAGTGAGACGGCTCGAGAAGAAGATATGCGACCGGACACTTTTTGTCACGCCACTTTAGTTAGGAGAGACTTTCAGTAGTAATAATCGGTTAAAATTTTCAACGCTTAATGTAGGTAGAAAATCGTGATGGCACGGTTTCATATCAGATTGAGGTATTTACTGGCGACGAGAGGTTTGCTGGTACCGATGCAAACGTGTTTATCCAGATATACGGCTTGGAGTTAAAAACGGAACAAAAAGTCTTAAACGACAGAAGCGACAACTTTGAACGTGGAAAAACGGATCAATTCAAGCTGGAGGATGTGGATGTTGGCAACATACAAAAAATACGCATTGGACACGATGACACAAAGTTAGGCCCGGGATGGTTTCTAAATAAGGTCATTATTGCAAAGCGCAATGCAAAAAATGCAACGGACAAATATTATTTCACTGTGAACAAGTGGTTCGACTCAAAAAAGGACGACAAGGCGATTATCCGTGAGTTTTTGGCCGAGGACGAAAATGGCAATAAAATTTCTGAGCTGAATATGGTCGAGTATGATATTATGACGTTAACAGGAACGGAACGTGGAGCGGGTTCTGATGCCAATGTTTTTATTACCGTAACAGGTGAAAATGGTGACTCGGGTGAGCGTGCCCTGGACATGTCAGAGCGTTTTAATCTATTCGAATCTGGAAATGAAGATTCATTCAAAATTAAGGGAAGATATAATCCAGTTGATTGGTATTCAAATCAATATTTCGATTTAAGGGGACAGTTTTTAAGGGGTATTTTAATGAAATAATAACTAGTAAGACATCCCGGACTCGCCTACCACTTCGGAATTTCTATTTATATTCAGATATTTGAAAAACGACCAGCTTGAGTAGTGATAAGAGACCTTGATATGCCCAATAACTCGCATCGCACTATTTATGATCAATTTATCAACGAAATGATGTAATGAATGTTTAAAAGAAGATGAGGTTAAAGGTAAACGTACTTGCGCTCAACATTGTCGCAGAAATGTTTTAAATGAGAAGACCCGAGGTTACTGTGCATCTTCTTTTAAACGTTAATTGCATCATTTCTTTGATAAACTGATCACATCAAGCTCTCTTATCGCGACTAAAATTGGTCGCCACTATAGATAAAAATAATGGTAGACTAGTAATATCTGGATATAAATAGAAATTTCGGAGTGGTAGGCGAGTCTGGGATGTCCCACGAATTATAGTTCTAACTGACAGAATTAGATGTTGATAATGGTGGATTTGAGGGTCGAGTGGTTAAAACTTTCAACTTGATATGGAAAGTCGCTGGTTCAAATCTATCCTCTCACACATGTGTCCAGAGGTGTCCTCCCCCCCACAGGTTAACCAGACTTGGTAAGTCTGATAGAGTTTTTTCTTGCGGTTTTTTTTCATCTCATTACAGAATGTCCAAAATTATACTTCCTTGTTAGAAACACTGACTTTTTTGCTTCCATTTGTAGTCCAAATTCTTCCATTACTTGCATCGTCTCCTCCAGTTGTTATATATTTTCTGTTTCATCCTTTCCATGGATGAAACACTTACTTGGGTCTTTGGCGCCATCCCTTCGATTGCGAGGTCCATACATCGTTGAAGGTGGCCTGAGCATTGTTCGTTCCCATGGGCATCCGAGTGAACTTGGATTGTCCCAGTTCATTGCCGCGAGTTAAGACCTCCGCTGCGCCCTGATCAATTTGGATTTGATAAAAGCCCGCGACTAGATCAATGCAGCCAAACATTTCAGGTTCACTATTAGGTCGTTCATTCTAGGGAGGGGCTAATTGTCTATTTGAGTGACCTCGTTTGCCGCCCTATAAGCAACCACCAATCGATGTTCCCCTTTTTGGTTTTTTAACTCCTGGTTATTTTTATTGACCCCTTGTTGACGTTCTTCTGGATTATTTCCCTCATTTGAGGCCTAAGCGGATACGGGATCATGCATATATGGGGTGCTACAGGGCCCAAGTTATCGACATACACATCAAACGTGGGAAGTTTCGCGATTCCCGGTAATTGTTCGTCCAATAAAAAATTTCTTTCGTATTTTTGTATAATTTCTTGTTTTCTTTTTCTTCCTTCTTGCGACGCTTCTTCTCGTATTGTAACTTCTATCATAATTCCTTCCACTCTTGGGTTTATTTTGTCCAAGTTTCTGACTTTTTCTCGTTTTTCTTGGCGCTACGTGTTTTTTCCAAAATTTCGTTTTCCTAATTTTTCGTTGTTTTTCTTTTCTTCTTCACAAAGTTTTCCTATACTTCCGCATGATTTCCTTTAGAAGTCCTCGTTCTTCGCCTGTCGTGGGCGTACGACTTTCCAGTTACGTGGTGGCCATAGAGCCAAAAATTGCTCATTCGTTTTAAATACCTCCAAAAGTCCGCCGCTTAAGAATGATACCAAATCATGGCCTTTGTTTCATCTGCACGATTCTTTATCAACTTGCTTGCGTCTTTGATGCTGTCTTCTATTCTTTCTTCAAACATTTTGACTTCTCCTGTGCCTAGGTTAATGGTTTTCCATTTCTTCAATGGTTGTTTCTTCAGGCAGTCCTATTACCTTCTTCTAAGTTCTTGATAAAAAGAATAGAGCGTTCCTGAAGATGCATGCGTGATTCTTCTTCTAACTTCGCCGAGGATGACCTGTAATTGGCCTCCACTGCTTTCTTTCCACTTGCATCACAGTTAATTGTTTGTTGAGATGATTGGACAGGTGGTTTCTTCTGCGTTAACTTTCTTCTGTTGTTTTATCCCCCTGTGTCTTGTTTAGTCGCCGTTTCTTCGCACAAAGTGATTCCAATTTAATACCTCCGTTTTTTTCGTTCTAAACTCCTGCCAGCTACCAGTTATCATGGGATACACCCAGAAAATGCGGATAATATGATGCGGAGATTATCCGCTTTTATGGATGATGCACCTTTTTGAGATAATCTGCAGACGATCTAACAAGAGGGGCAATTTTTAAAACGTTTTGAACAAGCACTACCTCTTAGAGACTTTTCTTACACTAGAGATTACCAACTTTTTTAGTGTCTCGCTTTTTCCTACAATGA
Source organism: Mesochordaeus erythrocephalus (assembly GCA_004367975.1). Taxonomy (NCBI): domain Eukaryota; kingdom Metazoa; phylum Chordata; class Appendicularia; order Copelata; family Oikopleuridae; genus Mesochordaeus; species Mesochordaeus erythrocephalus. Next base: position 11,869 of record SCLF01008012.1, read on the forward strand.
AAATTTATCTCTAACATAATAAGCGTTCGGACGGCATCACACTACTGTAACAAATGGATTGTAACTCCCTTAAGTCAGTCGACCTGGGTTCACTGAAATCGGTAAAAATACGCCACGATAACTCGGGTATAAAATCAGGCTGGTATCTTGAATATATAAGAATAACGTCTGCTGTTCTGGAAGAACCAATAGTATTTCCATGTAAAAAATGGTTGGCAAAAGATGAAGACGATGGTCAAATTCAGCGTAGCTTAATGGGAATACCAGCATCCCAATGGAAAAATATTGGTTCAATTGGCCTTGAGCAAAAGGCGGCTGGTGAGACTTATTCGATCAAAATTTTTACAGGTGATGTAAGGGGTGCTGGCACAGATGCCAATGTATATATGCAATTATTTGGGAATGCGGACGACACTGGAATTATACAGCGTGGATATAAACAATATTTTAGTGCACATTTTTTCGAACTCATTTCTGGTGGTGCTTTTGGTTTGAACCTAACACCAAGCGACTCATGATTTTTAGAGTGGGAGATCTGAATGTATGTATAGTGGTGATGGTAAAATTTTAATTTGGATGAGGACTTTAGAGAGCCGATTAAAAGTATCGCTTAATCCATTCTGCCTTTTACTCAGTCAGCTAGGAAAGAAGGTGAACCCGAATTCACTTTAACCACCATGCTTTAACCACCATCAACGAATATTAATGTACATAATTAAACGTATTTAGTGAGATAATATTGGCACCAATAAGCTTCATTCGTAGCGTTTTCAACTTCATTAATTTGATTACGATCAAAAATGGACAGGTATTTATGAAACTTCAAAAAAGCAAATCGTTAATATAAAAACGACGGGTTTTTGTATTTATTAATGTTCTCGCCAATTATCTCTCCATTTATAAATGTTATATTAACAATATCTACCAGACATCTTTTTATTTAACCCGTACGCAAGAATAATGAAACTAGGCCTACGCACGAATGTGTGTCGCTCGACACACACTCGTTAAAA
>SCLF01008123.1:0-12881 GCA_004367975.1 Mesochordaeus erythrocephalus
AAATAGATTCGGAACCGCAAGAACAAACTCTATCAGACTGGCGAGGTCTCGTTAAAAGTTCGTAAACAGTTTAGACCCCCGGGGGGGGGCTCGACCAGACAAGTGTGTTTTAGTAATGTAATGTTCAGTTATTCGATCATAGAGATAACACATCTAAGCGCAGCAGCATCGATACCGATATCAACCGGCTAATATATTATTATAGGTATCACTATTGACTGGCCATTCAAGTTTATAAATGTCTGAATTGTTTTCTTACCACAGCTTATTTAATGAATGTATTACCATTGGCTGACCAATAAATTTGTTAAATCCCTAAAAGCTGACAAGGGGGTCAATAAAAGAAAGTACGATCTTCAAAGATCGTCTCCACGAATCCCATACCCATTCTCAATTTCAATCCCCAAAATTGCGAAATTGTTATAATAATTTTTTAAATTATGGCAGTACCTTTTAGTTTTTCATCCCCATCCCGTCACCAATTGAAGTGAAAACTGAATACCCTTCCACTTTTCCATTTTCAATCCCCATCCCCATTCTCCGCACCAACTGTAATCCCCATCCCCAAAAATCTCCACCAGCCCTTTAGTTCCATTGGTAAGACTTCCAATTACAAACCATATGGTTTCAGGTGCAATACAACCATATGACCGTTTTTTGAATGGCTGCATAAAAATTTGAAACATTTAGTTTGGGTACTTAAGTAATTGATTCTGTCAAAAACTGTTAACATATTTCGAAGCATACAATCATCAACAGTTAATGTTAAACGTTATAGTGTTTTCATTTATTTTTTACAAGGGGTTTACTAGTGGCTAGCGTCACCTAATTGGCCTAAAAATGTCCATTATTACTAAAGCATGTAGTCACCTATAAATAAAGTCCCTGACATTTATAATATAGGAGATAATGTCGGCTTCTTGAGTCACATTGGCACAGCAATAATAAAGGACTTCCTGCGAGACTTTCATCAGTTTTGTATTCATGGACCACGTGTCAATTTTTTGTGCGACCAATCGTCGTACCTCTTGAATACCGCAAGCGTACCCTGCAGTCATGACTAAATGTCGTGAAATAGTATCCTGGTTTGTTCTTTTTAGTATTTGTTCATTGATTATACCAGCAGTGAATTCATCAATCCTATTTCCGTGATCGTCGCTAAAGCGATTAATTGGCCTTTCAGTAGGTTCGGCAGGGATAATGTTTTCTGATGACCAGGTTTGTTTTTCGGCACTGATAGGCTTTGTTTTAAACGCCATTTTTACATTGCTAATAAATCGTTTCACTATAGTGACCTAGTTAAAAAATATTTACAAAAATTGAATGAGAGTAAAGCTATGATTCCAGAACTTTTGACGGGAAGTATATAGTGAATTAATACGAGCTTCTAGAAAACAAAGAGGCCAATGTGACGATTGTATAAATAGGTTAGGAACACAATTATGTATTTTCGGAACTAAAGTGGCGTATAATGAAAAATTATGCATAGCGAGTCTTAAACAATTAAACTCCAGTAATAATGATAGATTGTAAAATTTCATAATACGTGCACTCCTATTATAATATATGAGGTATATAAAGTGTAACTGACGATCTTTCTATGAAATTAGAGTACAAACACGTTTGCAAACAAAATATTCCACGAAGGGAATCAGAGCATGTTAGGCACAAACGCAACATTCACAATATTGAAAATTGGGACTGTGCAACCTTAGATCAAAAACGAAGTAAACACGTACGATATTCGTACAATTAAAAAGAACCACACGATTATATGCTAGGATTAGGAATAATATGGGTTATCATTGTAGTTTTTGCAATAATACGGATACGATAAGTGCACAAGCAATTTCCACGTAAAAATTGAACCTTTGTATTTAAAAAACAAGAATTTTGTTTAGTAATAACTTTAATTATATAACCACTACTATAGCGCAGAAAAAAAACAAATACAAATAAATAGTTCCTTTAGAATAAGGATTATGGAGCAATTCAAGATAAACACGGCTAATGATATTTTATTTGAGTGGAGCGACCATAACGTAAGCTACGTAATGTTTAACTACGGAGAATCCGCAGATGACAGCTCGTTAGTTGAAAACTATGCGAACGTGCAGGAAATCGATGAAGCGGTATAAAACGAGGCGGAAGTGGAGACCATCAAATCGGAAATAATTCAGCCAACCTAAGAATTCCGTTCAACGACAAAGATGCGGTTGGCACTCAGGAAAAACAAGCGAACGGAAAAACAGTCGTTCGGTTCACCAGCAATACTACGAGAAATCGGAGATTTCGACTGATAGGGTCTACACTGCTCTTTCCTGCTGTAGTCAAGTATCTCTCTGATTTTATTTAATTTTCTTTTATTTTTTATATAAACTCTGTTTTTACAGAAATTTTTGTGGTAAAAAAGAGTAACTTTCTCAGTTCGCCTTTCTATATATAGGCCTGCAAATCGCCTCAGGTCATAGTTCGATCCATTTCAGCCATCAGCCTCGGAGGTCTCCAATTTCTTTTAGACCACCCACGAGTTTAGAACTCTCGTAAGATGTTCTAAAAATATGGCACAGAAGTGTGCCATATTTTACCTTTCTCCATTCATCGTTCAGAAGGCCGGACAACCGACAACAACCTCCAAGCAAGAGCATTAATCACATATTGCGAAGTAAAACGCGTAGTATGGGCTCAATACAACACGCCAACTGCCGATTCCACTTCTACCCGCCATTCATCGAGTCACTTACCAATTTATGCAGTCGACAAGGACGGGCCACAACTATATCAACCAAATTCAGCAAATTCTGCCTCCGACTTGGAACAACCCGTGCCTTTTCAAATTGCAAGTAGCAGCAAATATGTAGTTATGATTTGGAAGAGACAAAAACAGCAGTTTCTAAGGTTTCTTGATTCCACGCACCAATCTATAATCGTATGTTTTCTGATTCAACGTTTAACAGCATAAACCGCGCTCGACAGTACATCAATTTCTTGGCTTAAATGTGTACTGCCACTTGGCAAGAACCGACATGCAATAAGCGAGTCACATATTTGTAGTAAAATGCCATAATACTTCAACCATACGTCAAAACCAACACTTTCACGGTAAAATTCCAATTGTACACACTTTGGCCGCAAGGAATACCACATAGGGAAGTTTTTGAAGCTCATGGATATAGACACCTCTATCCAAACTCACATTAACCCAGCTTGAAAGCCAAATTCCGATCAACAGAATTTTGAAAAAAACAATTTCGTCTTATAAATAGAGAAAAAGTGGGTCCTGTGCAATACCTTGGTGTATCATGCCCCCCACTAAATTTTTTCATTTTTAGTGGTTTTTCCACCAAAAGTATCCATTGTCGTATTTCTGCCCTATTCGTGATTTTTTCTTTCCCCTGCGTTGTCCTTTGTGTCATCGACGAAGGTGACTTCCGTCACGAGCTCCCGGAAATGATTAAAATAGTAGAAGAAAAGTATACAGAGGGGAAATGAACGGGATACAGTTAGTTGCAAAACGCATGGTGACAAAAATGAACAGACCGAAAAACAGACCGAACAGGCGAAAAATACACGTAAAATGTTCGTACCTTGTCATTTTACATAGCCAAAAGGCGGCCATACTTTCACCGTTATTGATCGCGTGGACCCTATGATACTAATTAAGGCGGATCATAAAGATTTACATTATCTAGAAATAGCGAAGGCCGACATCGAGTCAATCCAACTCTTAGACGCAATGATACTCTTCGGTAAGCGAATAATGGCGTCTGAGGCACGGATTAACGGCATATACGAAAGAAACAACATAGCCAACAGGTTCTTCCAGGCGCTAAAAGGTAATATTTTTTGGTATTCCTTACAGTACCCAAACCAGACTGAGTTAACCGGCCAGAAATGGACCATACACGGCAGCATCAGGACCATGAGGTCTTGGGATTAAGTGTGATTCTAGAATGGAATAAAGCGGATCGGCGGGTGAACCCAGAGCTAGTGAAGTAAGATTACTGGCGGCTAAGTGGGCGTATAAAGGTGAAGTAGGTTAAAAAGTAACATGAACAACAAATTTTAGGGGAAGCGCATTTGAAATTAGGGCGTGAAGCGATAAACGATCGATACTTAGAAAAAACTGCCTTAAAGTATTTTTTAAATTCTAACACCTTTACTTCGAATTGAAACGGAATTATTAATTAGGCGAGAAGCCAGACTCGAAGCACGGAAAAAAGGAGTTAAAACAGCTTACGATGACGGCCAATTTCAACTTCAATAATTTTGACAAATTGCAGAATTGAGGGTTCGTATTTTCATTATTTTCGCCTACAGTGAACATTTGTACAGTTTCATTATAATTTATCGCAATAATGATTAGTCATTAGGGTCAATGAGTTCATGATGAATTTAATAAAAGGCAAGAACCAATCAGAAGACAGTAACTCGAAAGTTCGGAACGAGAGCGCGGATATTTTTCTTTTGTTTCTCTATGAGAGAACTTTTGAAGCACAGAGAAACCTGTGGGGGATAGAAGAGGATTTTACACGATTTTACGTGTAAAAATTCTGACGAAAAAGAGAAAATTCACGATTACGGAAAAAGGGGTTGGTAACAAGCGCGAATAAGACAAGTTTGGAGGGGAGCATAATGTGGATTTATGTTAGAGGTTTCAGACGATAAGAAACCCGTTACTGAGGAAAAATCAGTACGGAAAATAGCAGGCTATAGAACGTACCTATAATAGCGAGATTATCTGAGATAATTGTAAAAATCTTGCAAGGTCGTAGACTTTAACCAGTGAGGCACTGGAAGACTTACTATGTTGATAGTAAAGTTCAGCATGGGAAGGCTGACGCAGGTAAAATCCTGCCAAGCTTAAGTTAACTTATCTAGTGAACACCAGGCATTTACTATGGTAGTAGTAGAAATCAGCATGGGAAGGCTGAAGCAGGAGGAATACACCTGTGAAGTTAACCTTGGAAGACTAGTTGAGATACTAAACGGGCTATGGTAATAGTCGCGTTTTCAGCATGAGAAAGTACAGCGACCAAGAGGTTTAAAAATTCTGTAAGGATTACGGATTAGAGTTATATATAAAAATAATTTAGAACTTTTATAAACCCTAAAGTAATTAATGGATCTCGGAAATTATTATTAAATTTTCTAGAGAGTCTGGTCACGATGTAGTGATAAAAGGACCCGACGTCACAGTGATATGCTGGGTGAAGTGTCGGGGAAATTACGACTCAGCAGTGGCTGGAGTGACAGACCAAGGCTAGTCGTGACAACAACAATGTGTCGCGAGCAAGTATTGGGCTGATGCTGACATACCGAAAGAAAATAGCGACGTTAGGTCGTGAAGAGGGTCGGGACACGTCATGTTGCAGCAATTTGACTCAGCAGTGACTCAGCAGTGGCTGACGTGATAGACCAATGCATGTCAGTACAACATGGGGGGCGAGGAATTGTCGCGACACCCATGACTCAGCAGTGGCTGACAATACGAGGTCGCGAGGAAACGTCGCGAAACTCATGACTCAGCAGTGGCTGACATGTTAGAAAGGCAGGTTATAATAGCAGGAGGTTGCGAGAAAAAGTCGTGACGCTCAGGACTCAGCAGTGGCTGAAGTGATAGACAAAGTCATGCCATGACAATATGAGGTCGCGAGGAAGCGTTGCAACACTCATGACTCAGCAGTGGCTGACGTGATAGACCAAGGCATGTCACGACAATATGAGGTCGCGAGAAAATGTCGTGACACTTAGGTCGCTCGCACTCTTGACTCAGCGATGGCTGATGTGGTACATCAAGGAATGTTGGGACAATCTGAGGCGGCGAGAAAACGTTGCGACACTCATGACTCAGCAGTGTCTGACGTGATAGATCAAGGCAGGACATGACATGAGGGGCGAGAATATGTCGCGACACTCATGAGGCTGGCGTGACAGTGATGAGAGGCCAAGGCTTTACATAATGGGGGAAAAGCATGACTCAGCAGTGGCTGACGTGATAGACCAAGACCTGACATGACAACAGGAGGTTGAGAGAAAACGTCGTAACACTCAGGACTCAGCGATGGCTGACGAGATAGAGCAAGGTATGTGGCTGCGAGAAAATGTCGCGAGACTTATGACGCAGTAATTGCTGGCGTAATAGACCAAGGCCTGACATAACAACGGGAGGTTGGGAGAAAGTGTCGGGACAACCATGACGCAGCAAGGGCTGGCGTGAGAGACCAAGGCATGACATGGCAACGATTACGTTGGGGCGAAAGGTCGGGAAAATCATGACTCAGCTGTGGCTGGCGTGAAAGACCAAGGTCTGACATGACAACGTGAGGTTGAGAGCAAGTGTCGGGACAACCATGACTCAGCAAGAAGTCTGTGGCAGAGTGTTGGGAGAAGCATGACGCAGCAGTGGCTGACGTGATAGACCAAGGCTTGACACGACAACATGAGCACAGACATAAAAGCTGTGGTGAACGGTCGGGAAAATTATGACCTAACAGTGGTGTCACGATAGACCAAGGTCTGACATGGGGCCAGGGGAAAGCGTCGGAAAACTCGTGACGCAGCACTATGTTGGGGCAGAGTGCAGGCAAATTCATGAATCAGCAGTGGCTGACGTGATAAATCAAGGCCTGGCATGACAATGTTAGGTGTGAGGAAGTGTCGGGACACTCATGACGCAACAATATTCCTTGGCGAAATGCGGGGAAATTCATGACTCAGCAGTGGTCGACGTGAGAAATCAAGGCTTGACATGACAACCTAAAGGTTAAAAGAATTTAGAACTTTAAACTCTAAAAGTAGTCAAGAACTCTGGGGAACTATTATAGAGTTTTTGGGAAAGACCGGTTACGAGAGTAAGATAATAAACCGTGGAAAGAGAAAGCATGGAAAGAGAAAAGTGGGCTTTCTCTCTTAAGAAATGTGGGGTTTCGAAGGGAAAAAACCTGGATTTCCTGTTATTCACTATTATTTAACTGTTATTACGTAAGTTATTTCACTAAAGTATGTGTGTCTACTAAGGTGGCTCACGGCACGGGCGTAGGTGGAAAAAAAGAAATAGGACACGAGAGTGCAATTGCATCAAGAGAAGGAGAAAAATAATGGATGCGGTGTAACATAAAACAAAAAAGAGACTCATTGTCGACGGAAATGGCGAGATTACTAAAAGAACCAGATGTTCTACAAACTATCGCGCTAGAAGAAATGGCCTTAGATGTGTTATTTCAAATTCCGCAACAAACGGAAAAAATTCATGTTAGGGAAATTAGTGGTCAGAACATGACAAAGCACTTTAGGACAGAGTAGGCTTTACTGAATGAAGTAATTGCTTGTAAACGAGGGAAAAAGAGTTATTGGAATGGAAAATAAGATCGGCGAACGTTGATACATTCTATTTCAAAATTAGTATCTTAACGTCAGACGACTATAAACCGTTTGCGAGTTTCCTGCAACCGTTAGTGGGATACTTTGGATTCTAGTCATGCCTGGCTATACCAGGAAATATAAGATACTGGGGAAAAGGCGACCAAGGAAAACACCACTTTACGGCAAAAGGGGAAAAAGAGATAGAATCTATCCGGGGCAAACAAAAAGAAATTTGTTTGAACTAATGGACTAGAAGCATTTGCGGGATACAACGACGAAAATGCAACTGGAATCGGATTCGGCTATATGGGAAATCGTATGGAAAGATTAGAATGGCATGAAACTGCCGTTTGTGACGAGCCTCCCAGCATATGCCGTCATCATGCTGAAACAGCGTCACAATGAACTAGCGAAAAGTGACCGGGACGAAAAATGTTTGGCACACTTGATATATCTGGTAATTGTGTGGCATTAAAAAATTCTACTGAAACTGTTTTTGAAACAAACCAAAGTTTAAAATAACGAAAAGACATCCACAGCTTCAAGTAGTTATATGGCTTGCAGTAAACAGTTGCTTGCATGAGTAACCTTACTTGCAGGGGTAAAAATCATGAGGCGACAAGGCAAGGTTGGTATTATTCAGTAGAAAAGACTGTGGTAAGCATTTTTTCATAAGGGTGAAATGGCTAATCTACAAAACGACCTCTTTTGAATGGACTAAAAATGAGGTACCAATAACCGATAAAGTCGCAGTCAAAAAAACAAATATTTAGAGAGCGTTACTTCAGTTTATTTAAGGAAGAGAAATTAGTCATTAGGGTCAATGAGGTCATGATGAATTTAATAAAAGGCAAGAACCAATCAGAAGACAGTAACTCGAAACTTCGGAACGAGAGTGCGGATATGGTTCTCAAATTGTATTAATGACTTATAACAGAGAGGGAGTTAGATCGCAAAATTGAGCCAATAAGGCAAACATTTTCTCCCACCCTCCACCCATTATCAATAACCTCAAGTACTACGCAAAAAACAATACCTAGAGTGCGTTACTTTAGGTTATTTGAGATTTACAATTTCATATTTTGTTATAATTGGGTTGGTATAAAAGGTATGTTAATGAAACGACGCCTGACAAAGTTGATGCAAAGAGGATGATCGACCCAATCTCGATTTTTATAAGAATCTTCCAAATAAATCGCCATAAATGTAACTGGCCAATTTGGCAGCATACGATGCGTGGACCAAATTAAATTAATACAGAATATACATATTTGCTGAAAAGGGCTGCCTTTGAGTCGTGCAGATGGCGGAACCCCTTCCGTTTTGAACAGTTGAAACAAAACCTCGCGTATCTGATCATTTTGAAATATTTGCGGTTTCTTTGTTGCTAAAAAACTCAGAGCCGAAATCAGTAATGGGTCCATTCGGTTTTGTGCTGGGTTTCGTTGCTGTTTTAATCTGTTCAAATGATAAGCTAAATAAGAGTTCGTTTTGCTTGCATCATCGGTTGACAAACACATTCCAATCAATTCTGAGGATTCGGATGGAATTGGGTCAATAGTACTAGTTGTTGATTGAAAAATTTGACCTAATCAGTGATGTAAACTCAATGTAATTAAATGATTTTAACTACCAAAGAGTGATATTATATATAATTCTAATCTGAACATAATATTTACTTTATATTGCAAAAATTGTAAAATTGGTTATGTTTTGGTTACGACTTTCCAGAAACACTTTTTTACGAGGCTAATAATTTTTTAAATATAAATTTTATATGGTAGAAAATTAGTATGCGAGTTATATACAAATACCAATAATTCTTATTGTATTATTTTATTCTGTACAGACTATAATTATACCAGATTTTAGATTGCTTTTAGCATTGTTTTACCAATAACGACGCTTCTGGAATAAACATTACATTGAAAGTGAAACAAAATTACGTAAGTGTTTCGGTAGCGACGTGTGAATTAATCAGATTAAGCTGTTCAGATAATTTAAAATATTAAAGGTACTTTTTCTGCGAAAAAGACGGTCGTAGTATCACAACGCTTTGTTAGTGGGGACGTTTAACGAATTTTTTTGGTTTACATCTCTGAACCTGATGAGCTAAAGGTTTTCTTCGATTCAGGTCGTTGATTCGACCCCCGTAAGCCAGTTATCAATGATGGTTTATTTCCCAGTGCCGTTAGATCACTAGGAGGAGCATGACCTTGATTCGTTTTGGACGTACTTCGAAAAAAAGGCGTCCGTTTCATAATCTAAAATTCACATTAAGTAAACGTACTGGATGAACTGACGATCGTCAATATAACAAAAAAAACAATGAGGTAGACTGAATATGTGAAAACGTTAAAACAGAATGGCGTTTGAGAACAGTTAAATAAGGAAGGTAACGTGAACATGGAAGAAAATAGTTATGGTAAAAATTAAAGCCAGCTTTTTCTCAAAAACTGGGTGGTAGAAAAATTCTGAGCACAGATTTGTGATCAGCGTTAAAAGCTACAAAAACTGCGGGCTACGTCTGATTGACATTAAAGAGAAACAAAAAACTTGTTGACCAGCGTAATAAGAAATTAGGTAATATCTTGGTGTTGGTTTTTCCCTTTTTATCTGAGCAGCTTGAGTTCATAAATATTCTCATAACCCATTCGACACCAACAACTTTTAACGGCTAACAGATATGTAAGATTCTACATGTATGAGAAACAAACCCTAAAAGGACGCGACAAACTTGGGAATCGAACCCGAGTCTACGTATCCGGATATCAACGTTGTATCCCCTGCCTATCCAGGTGTGGATAAGGATATTAGCTCAGGTGCACTCTTTGAGTCTATTTTCACTCATCGACCAGTTTTTAGTGTTTTTTCACGAAACGGAGCAGAGCAAGGTCAGAATGTCCTCCCAAATTTTAGTCAGAAAATCTAAGGGGTCCTATCCAAGATTGAGTACCTAACAAATTACAATTGGAAGAGTTTCACTTTTTACTATTTTTGGCAGCTGTCTTACATATCAACAGGTTAACCAGTATTTCCGAATAAAATTCTATGGCAGATTTTGAGATAAATTCCGGGTCAAAATTACAACCGGAGGCGAACCTAAAACTTTGAAAATTAAAGCCGGTTATCGCCATGTGTTCTCTCATAAAATTGATTTCACTGTTTACGAACGCTTGAAGATTAATTGTGTTTTTGCTTGTTTTGACTTTATAAACTTCCCTCTTCTCCCAGATTGACCAAATATATAATACGAATATCTGCATCTCTGACTTAGACAAATATAAAACTATGAGTTGAATGAAGAGTGGGAAGAAATAGAACCTATTTCATATAATTTAGGGGACCTAATGGATTGCAGTTATGACGAATCAGATGCGTATTTAAGGTATTTAATATGGATTAAACGTAATAGTACGGATGACAGAAATTTCGTATTTTTGTGTGAAGTATATGTTGCACCAGATCGATGGGGGTGTTTTAAAAATACGCGCAATTTTATGGGGCAAGATTTGACAAACAACTACAAAACTTTGACAACAAGGTCAAGGTTCACAGGAGTCAACTATAAACAGAAGATAAATGGGAGTATTTGATCTTATCCATTCTTAACAATTATTCTCACTGAAGGTGGATTAAATTCCGTTAATTTCACCCTAAGCTGTCAATATTCACTACTATTGACCATCAGCTGCTAAAGATTCAAGCTACACTTATATACAGGCAAGCTGAAGAACACGATCAGCTTTATTGTGAACTAACTCCATTCCAAACTGTCTTTTTCGCTGGCTCACCCTTTGTTTTTAGACACAATAACAGAGGGAATAACAAAAATAATAGTTCTCGAGATGTAATATTATTAGCGACGAGTCATGAGTCTAAATTTGTTCAAAAGGGTATTCCACATAGTCAATCAGTAGAAACCGTTCCTTTGATCTCCCCAGTCAACAAATAAATGTTTTGTACAACCACCACATTCAATCCCGGTTGAATTTGTTGAGCAAAAACTGATAATATGTCCAATTCCGTTGTGCCGCGAATGAAAATACTTCTCAGCAACATTGTCTTCTTGTAGTACTGAATTTGAAAACAATTTTTTGTGTCGAAAGTTTTTGATTTTGTCGACACTTGGACAAAAAGGCATTAGCGGGTAATTATCAATTCAAAATGAAATAAAAAATTGTAATTAACGAACCAGACTTGTGGAACATTTGATAATTTCGATCAATTAAACCATCAAATTTCAACGTATTAGCCAATGGTACAAAAAGGTTTAAGTCATCGCACACTTATTATAGTACCTTTATCACCAATTTTAAGCAAGGTGGAAGCTTCTTCTCTGTAGAATAATTTTGTCGGGAATTGCCGTCGTGCATTTTTAACAGCTTCCAGCATCATTTTTTGAACGATACAAATGCGGCCATATAATTGGTTTGTCAGGAGACTCGAAATATCACTTTTTGAAATAGTTTGATCTTGAATCAATGGGAAGAATGATAATATCAATTGTAATGGCTCTGTTTTCGTCACGCAATTTAGTGGCCAATTCGAACTCTATAAAATAGTTATTAATATGTCCAGAAATTATTTCACAAATTCCAAAAATATTCGCAGAAATGTTTTGTTATTTATGAATTATACGCACACGTGCGCATCGTCAGCAACTATATTTTCGCTAATTTTACTATGTCTAGAATTTTACCATTTGCGTCAGAAACGACTTGCATACGGAGAATAGAATAGCAGAAAATCAATTATTTAATAATATAAGCTTGCTAAACTTTACGCGCGGGTTTTCCATAAAACATTTTAAAATAATATGACCTAGCTTACTTGGTGACCTCTGGTACTTACTGTTATGGTCTCAATTGTAGAATTTATGTTTAACTCTTGAGCGAAATTTGAATAAGCCGCATTGACCTTAATTGTATTACAACAAAACTCGAACAGGGGTGCCACCAATGCATCGAACGGCTTTCGTTCCGTTTGATCTTAGATTGACTTCTGAAAATACTTTTGTTAATAGGTGCAAATATTCGGGTGAATTATTCTCAGCCAATGGAAACAAGCCAACAAGAAGTGCAGTCTAAGAAACACTAGACTAGTAGACAGCCACTCAGATACTTTTCCATAAGTCACTTTCCCATATCTTGTAGCAGAATAACCAGCTTGTATGAGAATTCTAGATATTTTTCTTCTGTAATCGGCTGAGATTTCTTGATAATTTTCACCAAACTGGCACTCAATTTATGACAAAGCCACTCGACCTAATCGACAAATAACCAACGTATTAATAACCAGTAAAATTTACTTCTACGATTTTAATCGAAGTTTTACGTTTCATTTATTCGAGCATTTTTAATGTTACAAAAAAAAAAGATAATTTATTTGTTTAATAAATATCAAAAATGGACATCGGGCTCATTTCAGGTCACAACATTAACTCGTAGGCAGTATGTGGTGCACATTTGCACACACACCTATATTTATTGAAACTATGGCTTCAGCTTACATCC
>SCLF01008234.1:0-12872 GCA_004367975.1 Mesochordaeus erythrocephalus
TCTGCGTACGGGTTAATATTATATATAGCAAGATGGATAAACCCCTACACTCTTACGCCCAAACAAAAATAACATTAAGTATAACAATTTGTTATGAATGTTACCTGCATCTTGAAGTCTATCCTGCAAGGAGTGTAGATTCTCCAGTGTTGCCCTTTGAATATGAAACTCTGCTCTCTCTTTCGTATGTTGCTTTCTAATATGATTCACTTCTCTTTCTAGATTTCCTCTTCCAGCTTCCAACCCAGCAAGCACCGAGTCATACTTTTTCTTTGACTCTTTTAATTCGTTTTGTAGCTGTTGATGTTTTGCCCGAAGCGGCCTAAATTGATACCATATTTAACGCTTTAATAACGACGGTGAACCCACCGAAAGATTATGTCACGGCACCGAAAACGGACTCACGACCCGTTCGAGATGAGAAAGAAATGAAATGGGAGAGAGGCAAAGGATATATTTCTGTTCATTTTCCGTCCATAACCAGTAGAGAAAATAAACAGTCTTTTACCCACACAACGTTTCGAGCCGAAGATTACCCCTGCCAAACTAACAATTTTATTTTTTGTAATGATATCTAGAGATTGATGGAAATTCGAGATTGACATTCGATATATATTCGAGACGGTTCGTTTAATGAAAAGTTAAATTGGAATTTGATTTGTTTTTTCTTAACAGTCAGGCAGCGAGCTGTCACACGCGTGACATTTATTTCCAGTCACATGCGACGACCAAAACGAGTTAATTTTTTTTTATTTGGGAAAATCTTTTTAACCCCAGCGGATCACGGAGTACAAAAATGAATATATTCAATGAATTAAGGATTTGTTGCGTTTTACAATTAAAAATGGACCCAGAAAATAAGACCACTTTGTGTACCTATGTGAGTTAAGATTTGAGAACCCGCGGCTTAATTAAATTATTTATGAATATTAGTAACCATTGTCAAGTACTTAATACCGGAAAACAAGGTCACAAGTCAAATTTATAAAGAGGAATTTGATTGGTTCGCGCATTCAACATTTGATGTTCTAATGTCGACATTATCAGACTAATAGATAGTTGTTAGATTTGTGTTTTCGGGACAAACAAGACATCAACAAAGATAAAAATTTTTATAATGTGACATTAACTTTTATTTACGGTTGATTAATTGCGGTTCAGAGCATCTTGAATTGAAATCGGAGTCCAATGAAGTCATGGCGGATGCGTACATTCGACTAACCCATGCGTGCGTCAACTGCAATTTCTCAACAGATGATACGGATGTAATGAGGGATCATCATGAAATTCATCCAGAGACAAGGGAATCGATCCAAGTCAAAATGGAACATGATGATGGAACATTTGAAGAAAGCATCAAGGCTTATATATGCGCATTTAGAAGATGTAAATATAATACCCCAAGTTTAGAGTCTCTCGCGATACATACGGAATGGTTCTTTAATTAAAAAAGGCGTAAAATGTAAACTTTTTTTGCAGGAAAAAACGAGTCGGTTCTATTATGGCGTGCCAAGTACATAATGGTTTTCCGTGTAAAAAAAGAAATTTTGAACTAATGATGATATAATTTTTTAGTTCAAAATTTCTTTTTTTACACGAAAAACCATTATGTACTTGGCACGCCATAATAGAACCGACTCGTTTTTTCCTGCCAAAAAAGTTTCCATTTTACGCCTTTTTAACTTTATAAATGTTGACGAACCAGAGTAAGAAAACCGCGCACCCGGAAAAACTTAGACGGTTAAATTGCGAATTCTGCCCAGAAAGGATGCGTAGTTTAATTCAATTGAAAAGGCACCAGGAATCAGTCCATAGGACGCTGAGATTTTATAATTGTACCGAGTGTAACTACCAATCTGACCGTCCGCTCGATATTAAGCGCCATAGGACCGGCTTACCGAAGTAAATTAACCCGTTATGAGCACAAAAATCTTGGGTCACTTCCGGGTCCCTTCAGTACCAAATACTTGTATTGAGTACATAATCAAGCTCAAAGCCATATGATGTAGAGCCACCCATAAGCCCGAATAAGTCAAACGCATTCGGGACGAAAATTTTATAAATGTCATTATTGCGATATGGAATTTACGCGAAATTCATCAAAATTGAAGCACGAAAAAAATATTCACGAAGAGTCGAATACGAATCAGAAAAAGAAAGGCGGAGAAGTGAGCAAATGGAAAATTAACCGATTTGACATCGCACAAGGTAGCGAGTTATATATGGGCGAGAACACGGATGTGGCAGGGCCCACAAGTGGCTATAAGTATAATTGTGATTTGTGTGCTTATAAGACCCAAATGCAAGCTACGTTTTATAATCACAGGATAGGGTTTAGAACATTTAGGTTCAGCTTTTATATTATCTACAGGCGGTGTCGGATCGACTAGCTTTTAGAAAGAAAATGACTAAAAATGTCGATATTCGATTGCCTTCTTCTAATGAAACGACATATTTATGTGACATATTTATGTGATAATTCGCTCGCAGCCAGTTTACTATTATATAAACCTTGTTTAGCCTTCAAAGCAAACACACAACACATTTTGATTTAATTACCGGATTATCGGCACGTTCTTACTACGTGTAAGAAACAAACCTACATCTTTCTTTAGGAAATATGGATCTGTGGCTGGTAAAATAGATGCAACATGATATCCCTGTACGTGATATTCCATTAACATAGTAAATAACTATGGATTTAGACTAAAATATTTTGATCTAAATCCGTTGGGTGACATCATATGTTAAAACCCGTATCTAAGGAAAATATCTCATAATAAAGGAAGTGTATATGAATGTGAAGTTTGTTCTTATAAAGCACCAGCGCCGTCCACACTTCGGAAACATATGGTTAAACACACCAAAATTAAAGATTATCTATGTGCCCACTGTCCTTATGCGGCTTCAACCGTTTCGCAAAGGTATTTCGACATCTTAGAGGGTCTCTATAAACACGCGCTTCTAGACTATATATTTTAATGTGAAGATTATCCATATTTTTTACACATATATTAAAGAGAGTAATTTAACCAGATTGGTAAAAGCTCTGCAGCCGTATTTCGACAACCAATCTGGTTAAAGTACCTTGTTTAATTAATGTGTAAAAAAGATGGATAATCTTCACATTAAAACCTAGTCTATAGAAGTAAAAAAATACCCTCAAGGGTAGCAACTTATTTTTACTAGAAACTTTTTGATTAAATCCCGCTTATGTAAATTCGATTACCTCGAAGAAGCGTGCCATATGAGGGACTCATGTTTAAAGCGACATATATCCACTAAAAAAATACTATAGAAACAGCCACGAACGAAGGGTTCATCGATACTCGAGGAATGGTGTGGTAATACGTGAAACTAAATTGGAAGGAAAGTTTAAGACCTTACCCGAGAATCAACAAGAAAATCCAAACGAAATTAGACTTCGGAAACTTATGGCAAAACATGCTAAAATAAAAACGCATCTATGTGCCCACTGCTCTTTTGTGGCTGCTACTGTTTCTCAAAGGTATTATTCTAACAAAACAACAGATCCTCAATAGTCCCCACTACCTCTGAATTTTACAAAAAAGCAGACTAGGATAATATTAAGTTTTCCCTTATCCACTTTATAGTTTAACATCAAGATTAATTAGATTTTAGTTTATCTCCAAAAGCCCGTGTATGCTTATGTTGCAATAATTGACAAGATTGACACGGCTCGAATTGTTTCTACCGGGTAGGAAAACAATTCGAGCCGTGTCAATCTTGTCAATTATTGCAACATAAGCATACACGCACTTTTTAGTTTATAGGTTAATCGGCCCATTAATAATCCATTTTTGGCCCCTATAATTATAGGGGTCAAATAATATGACCCCTATATTACTTATATATAAGTTAATATGTGGACGGTCATATTATTTGTTAAAAAAGTGTCCCGCTTTTTGTGAAATCCGATCTGGTCACCCTAGATTAAGTGAAACTCACTTAATCGGATTTCACAAAAAACGGGACACTTTTTTACAAAGTTAGTCAAAAACCGAAAATCTCCAAAAAGGCGGGAAAAGCGGGACGTCCCGATTTTGGCGAGACATCTGGTCACCCTAACCTAACATTAATTATTGTAGAAACAGTCATGAACGAAATATCCATCATTATTCACGGAATGGCGTTCCTATCCGAGCGACAATAAACGCGCTGACGGATAGTCAAAGAGAGAATGCTGGACAACCGACAACTATTGTTTTTAAGAAGGGAATGGCGAAACTAACCGACACTGTACAGAAAGCACCAGCGATTATTCAAATGTCTTCTTCTTATCATGAACTTAACCAACCAGCTACGATAGTGGTTATAAAAGTAGAACCTAGACCACCTGAAGATTGATTACATTATTCCAAGTAATATTTCTCATTTAACTATCCATCTGGATTGAGTCTGTATTTTCCGTCAACAAAATACGGGTTAAATTATATATTTGTATAATATGTGCAACGTATTACAGCAGCAACTAAGTGTAAAACCTAATGTGAAAAATAGTAGATGTTATCCGATACTTTGTAGCATGCTGCTTATTTACCGTAATATTGACAGGGTCGTTAATGAGGTCGTTACTGACTGATATAGGAAATATGTTATATATATATATAGCGTTATAAAAATCAACTTAAAGGAAGGCTTGGAAATAGCAAATTTTTTTGTAAAGGTTTTATAAATTTTTTTATTTGTAAAAGTTTTAAAATAATTGTATTTGTACCGTATGAATAGAAAATATAAAGCCAAAACAAATACCACTAATGAGTCACTAACGCAGGGCCATTTTTCATTAAAATAATTGGAAATGGCTTCGCGTTAATAACTCACATTGGTGGTAATCTCTTTTGGCTTTATATTCACTGTTCATACGGTACAAGAATTCTACGCAATTATAAAAATAATATTTCGGGCATTTGAAGTTAAAATGAGAATTAAATATTACATGAATATGCTTCTTCAGCCGTTCCAATCATTCCCCTGCACCAACTTAATCCGAACGTACCAACAAAAAAAATGGGAATAAATTTCAACCAAACGGTGGTTTGTGGTCAGGATAGCCCTAGTTCAAATATTCATTTGAAGTCACCTTATCTATTCGTTTTACCCGTCGTGAGTGTATCTATCTATACTTCTTCAACAACTGTTCTACACCTGCTTTCCTTGCTCATTCTAATCTGTAATAAAATTGTTTTAACAAAAGATGCAGAAAATTGTTTTTAATGAAATATGCAACAAATTATACAGTACGCCATCAATTTCACTACAGTTTAAACTGAAAATGGTTTTATTTGATGTCTAGGTTCTAATATTTAAGCCGATTCTAATTTTTGTATGTTAATCGCATTGTTGTGGTTTAGAACTTGAACGAATCTTGGAACTGCCCAAACATTTCTTGGTAAAATATTGGTAAACAAATCGGTAAACAAATCGGTTGCAAATTATATTAACCCGCGAGCATATTTAGACCCATTACTCATCGCTAATAGTACTATATCTCAAGATTTACTTTTTCTGTTATTACGTCTATAAAAAATTAACCTGAAAAAGGCGGTAAACGGTAAAATAATTTTTGTGAGAGAATGCATAACGCTAACCGGTTTAAATTTGCACTGTCAGATCAGAAATAGTAGTCGATAACCTGGTCGATGTTTAGACGTAAACTATCGGATTTTGAATTTATAGGTTCACCTCCGGTTGTAATTTTGGTCCGCAAGTTTTCTGAAAGTTTGACATAGAATTATCCGGAAAGGCTGGTAAACCTGTACATATATAAGACAGCTATAATAAATAGTATAAAAGTGGAACTCATCTAATTGTCATTTGTTAGGTACTCTACCCTGGATTGAATCACTTAGATTTTATGAAGCCATCTATCACACGCAAAAATACCATACGACACCCAACTCCAAAACATCAATTTCCAGTTTTTAGATAGCAGTTTGGGTCTAAAATGGCTGTAAAAGAGGCGTCGTGGAATTAGGGGGGATTCTGAAAAGCTCTGCTCAGTTTCGAGTATTACGCAAAAAAACTGGTCGATGAGTGAAAATAGACTCAAAGGGTACGAGGAACTCCATAATTTTATTACAACCGGAAATATCAATCGAAGTGACAGTTCAAAACAGAAATTGATCGTTAGTAACAGATAATATCACACATGTGCCCTGGAGCAACTGATCGGTTAATGAGATTTAGTGAGTCTGATCGTTTTTACTTGCGGTTGAGAATCTTATCTCAGACTATCGGAAAAACATTCATTTTAACTCATGGGGCATAGCAGCTCACCGAACTAAATAGTGCTAGATAAATTAGATCCCAGGGCATCTAATAAAAGTATTCATAACATACTGCGATTATTTGTTTTAAAACTATGGACCTCGAAAGTCACATTGTCGAAATGGACACGTTTATTCCTGTATTTTAGCTTTTACTTAGTGAAGATATTTTTAAATTACCATAACTCGAGCAGAAACAATTGTACGCATTTTTTGTAATGTAAAGCT
This sequence comes from Mesochordaeus erythrocephalus, assembly GCA_004367975.1. Classification (NCBI taxonomy): domain Eukaryota; kingdom Metazoa; phylum Chordata; class Appendicularia; order Copelata; family Oikopleuridae; genus Mesochordaeus; species Mesochordaeus erythrocephalus. The sequence continues at coordinate 6,519 of SCLF01008234.1, forward strand.
TTGATCGTGACACAAATCAAATTATAAAGGTATTTGACAGATTTTTTCGGAGTCCCGTTATCTAGTTAAGTCAAAAGATGTGATTTCTGGAAGTATGTCCGATTGACTCGAAAGTGGGCTTATTCGATGCGTCATGACTCCAGATTCAATCCTTCTCAAAGGACCGACTCCAAATTGTTAACACGTGAACGGGTTATAGCCCAAAAATGGAATTTAGAAGTTTCAAAAAGTGACAAAATCTCGGCTTTTTCACTTTTCTATTTTGTTATGATTTAGAAAACAGGGGCCTAATTAATCTAGTACGATGCTCTCATTAGCTAAAATAAATGTTTTTCTGAACCGCAAGTAAAAACTCTATCAGACTCACTAAGTCTCGTTAACCGATCAGGTGCTCCATGACACATGTGTATCACCATATTTTTACGATGAACGCAAATGGTTCCCTATATTATACGGGAGAAAGTACCCCTAGTTAGCTGACCAATGACTAATTAATAAATCACACCGGCTATTGTAAGTTAATGTGCTATTAATTAAGCCGTAAAAATATGGACTTCCTTAATGAGTCATTGGTTATGTATTTGGGTTTTGTCCATGACTTAACACCTACAACCTTTGTCTCTTAGAATGCACAACATTTTTAATATGGCTAACAACCGTATCATTTTGTCCAAAATACTAAAACATAATCTAGAGAACATGCCAATTCACGCAGTTAGATCTAAGACCTAGTTACACTGAATAATTCCTCCGTAATTTGTTAGCATAGACATGCTATTATGAATAATATATTACACCATATGTGCCATATACGGGTTGACCAGATCGGAATTTTTTTCAGAAAGCGGGTTCGAAAAAGTACTCTAAGAGGAGTCTACTACAGTACACCTTTAAAGTTGCGTATGTTTTCCTCATATGCCACCTTAGCATTATCCTTGTCATTACACAGCGTTACCCAAGTAATTTTCAAACCCTGAATCCCGACAGATGACTATCATATGATGTATTATATTCGCATTTAAAAATAGTAAAATGGAAGTTCAGGTGATTAAATAATGAGTATACATATAGAGAATTATCAAATTTTTATGCACGCTATTTGTCAGTGTAATCTAAGGGTATGAGAACTATCCGGAATTTACAGCTTTTAATAAGGTTCACTAAAAATCAGGCTGCTTGAATTCATTAACTACCTGCATATAAAATGGTGTTGGTTTTGAAAAGTATTTCGATTACTTTTATCTGTTACGCATGGTGATATCTCTTTGATACCCAATTTCTTATATAACCCCAAGGATGAATTTGCGTTCAAATCGTTCAGTTTTCAATACATTTTGTTCAAAGTCAAGCTGCTTGCATAGTAGGTGCGATTTCCGCTCTAATTATGATTGCAAAGATGATGTAATTGAGAAGTGGATAGGACCAGAGCATAATTTTCATCTCCTTTTAAACATTAGAGGAATATACGGAATTTCTAACATCAGTAATATTAGCTCGAATCCAAGTTAAAAATCCTGAATACACACATATGCGTCCCACTTGGTTACTATTTCTATATTCCTGTTCTCTAAGAGCCTGGTCTGTTTCACTTTCATTCACAAAACGGTTTAAAGCTTAAGATGGCACTTACAAACGAATAAATCAAGTTGGCGAGCCAATACATTTCCATAACAAGCATATTTCGTTCTCCACTCAACTATGACCCGTCCGAATATTCGATCAATTTTAACGAAAAATTTCTAACTTTCTATGTTTAGGTTCACTTCCAGTCAACATTTCTGGTCGCTAGGTGCCTAAAATATGGGGAATAATTCTAGGGGGAATGAGCTCGACGTTTTCCTATTTAATATACGGGTGTATTAAATTGTAAAAACTGAATTTCATAAAGCACTTAAATTTTTCTCAGGCAACAAATTGGTGTTATTCGCGATTCAATACTCAATTTCCGGGTTTCAGCTGTCAATTCTGACGGTACTTCCGGTCTAAAAACTGTTGCAACAAAATCCTCGTGAAATTTAGGTTGGGGTCAGAATGGGTCACTCAGCCACGTCTAAGGCCTTAAAGCGCTAAAAACGGGGTCAGCGACAAAAAATGTACAATATAGGGTAGGTGATTAAGGGTGTAGGCGGTGTCCCATTTAGCAGACGGAGCGACATTTATTATGTGTTACAAATTGCAAACACATATACTAACCATTCTCAAATGGAAGGTATTTTTAGAAAATATTGTAAAAACTTATATTTTTTTTATTAGTCCATATAGGTATACCTTCGGTAGAGATAGATAGACTTAGACACAATGGCACCTGTTTATGAGGCGTTGATTTATATTAATCGCTTAAACAACAACATTGTTACTATTCGTTGAAAGACTTTCGCTGCAGTTTTTTGGCCCCATGTTCATTCCTCCATATCCGCAAATTTTGTATGTTAATGGATCCAAATCGCTATGATTCTTTAAGTGTTACATACCAGTATGCTTTTGTAAAATCATAACTTATGTAATACTGATGGTTGGACATTTGTTCATTATATCTTCTATTCTCGGTGTGTTAAAATTTGGTGAAACACTTCGAAAATCCGAAACCAATCGAGAACTACCGTCTGGTTTCTTAACTGGAATAAAAGCACTTGTTACTACACTAATGTTTGTATCTTCTCGATTACTTCTAACAGTGTTACTATTTCTTCGGTTTCTAAGTTCTATTTCGTATTCTGATTCATTAACGTTTCCTATATCGCACTTCGCTTTGCTAAAAAAGCCCGAAAATTCTAGCAAGGTCTCTTCTAATTGCTTCCGTTGTTTCGGTGATATGTTATTGCCTATGTTAGATAAGCTTAAATCTAATTCAGGAAGCTTGTGTCACTCATCTGAAACTACTGTTTTGTGTTGACCCACAAAGTGGTAATATTTCCTCATTTTTTGTTTCCCGTTCCATAGTTAATTCCAATTTTTCAAACGTGCCATGTTCCGCATCTAAGTCTACTTCCATTGGTGGGTTACTATAATTCCGGTCGAGTCGAAAACAGTATCATTTGATTGGAAATAGGCCTGATTCATCTAAGTCAATGATGTTATCTGATGTGAAGGTTTTCATTTCAGATCTGATTCTCAGATGTGGATTCCCAATTATGCCTGATAGATTGAAAAATATGGAATTGGCACCGAAATCTGAAAAATCACACAAGAAGTAGCAAATAACCCTGCCAAACTGTATTACTTATTGTATTGAAACACTCTTTTTCTCATCTTATTGCTACAAACAGCTATTGAAACGTTTGGTATCGGAAACCCAGACGAAATTGTTCAGAATGTTACCGAACAAGAGATACGGTCATTTTTTGGTGTTATACTATACTACTATCTTTCTAACAGGGCAGTTGAGATATTTGACGTTTTTATGAAAGCGGATACACGTGCACTGGAGGGCTGGAAAATTAATACGAAAGCAGAAATACGAATGTGAACGTAAATCAGACCGAGAAATTAAACCTGAGAGACGACTATGGTTATACCCTATTGTGTGCTGAGGTCACTACGGGCGTTAGTAAATAATGTACGGAAGGTATCACCGGTAGTAGAAATGCAGGCCTTTAGTTCATATTAGTAACCAATTTCATCACATATAACTACACGGCCTATATATTACCAAGCTGTTAATACAAAAAATTGTTCATGAAACGAAGTAGTATCCCTTGGAACATTCCTACAATTCTAGTCCGAGAGGACTTTCGACAACAGTTAAACAATGCTTACGTCCACCCATATAAGATCATGAAAAATTAGCGAGTGCGTAAGTACGATTATGATTTTGGAACCTGGAAAATACAATGATAACGAATTTCAAATATCAAGCGGACAAATGTGAAAGACGGCGTATATAATATTAATAACCTCAATATTAATAAATTAATGCGTTGCTCCATTCGCCTGAGTGGTTGGGCTACTTATTTATTAACAACCTTTTCCCACAATTATTGCAACGGCTTTAATATTTGTATGTAGCGTTAAATATAAAATAATGAACATCGACAAGACCCTAGTGATCCATTACGAACTGGATTTTAGAACAAGCTGTTTCATAATTTGCCCAGATCGTAATTTGGATGGAACAAGTTGTACACCTGTCAAAATCGCCACCCACTCCTTGAAGTGGGAATTGATCGGTTAACGAGACTTAGTGATTCTGATAGACGTTTTTCTTGCGATTTCGAATCTGTTCTCAGAACGTCCAAAATTATACCACGTCTTATAGTTAACCCCCACTAAAGACAACGTGAAAAAGACCTTGTTTTGAAAAAAACATTAATTTTATCCCTTGGGGCTTGGCAGCTAACCGTACTAAATCGTGCTGGATTAATTAGGACCAGTGCATCTAATAGAGGCATCTGAAATATACTCCGATTATTTTTTTTAAAGTTATGGACCTCGAAATTCACATTGTTCAGAATGAACAAAATTGAATTTGAGCGTCCTAAACTTTAGTATTTACGCAGTTGTTTCGAATCGAATTTTTAGTAAACATACTTTTTCTAAATCCTAAGAAAACAGAAAAGTGAAAATTTCATAGTTTTGCCACTTTTTGAAACTTTGTACTTTATAAATTCAATTTTTGGGCTATAACTAGTGCGAACAAAATTTTCTGCTCAAGTAGTTATGGCAATTTTAAAATTTCACAATATTTTAAAATGTCTTTTCAAAGGACTGACCCCGAATTCGTAATACGTGACCTAGTTAAAATCACGAATTTATCACTTTTCTATTTTGTTATGACTTAGAAAACATGCTGTTAAGAAAACTATTACAATGCCAAGATCCCAAAGTGTGGTCACCAAAAATTCAACTCGAAACGACTGCGTAAAAACAAAAGTTTAGGACGCTAAAAGTTAATTTTGTCCATTTGAACAATGTGATTCCGAGGTCAATAACTTTAAAATCGGAGTATATTTCCTATACTTTTATTGGATGCCCAGGGATCTAATGTATCCAGCTCGATTTATTTCGGTCAGCTGCCATGTCCCCAATAGTTAAAATTACTGTTTTCACGTTAGCTTTAGGGGGGGGGGGGGGGTTAACTATAAGAGGCCGTATATTTTTGGACATTCTGAGAACAGATTCGGAACCGCAAGAAAAAGTTTAGGAGACTCACTAAGTCCCGTTAACCGATCAGTTCCCACTTCAAGGGAGGTGGGGGTTGTAGGCAGAAGGGAAAGAACAGTGGCTAAATAAAAACGCTTCGGCTAAATTGTATGAGGTGTGGTCATAGCGTTTATAGTGTAAATAAAAAGGTGGCTCGCGACTAATGCGTACACGTTACCTTGGATCTCAAGTCTACAACCCAAGTGTCTGCAGCAGACTTTCGGTACATTTCCGTGACGTCACACTATTTATTTAACGTGGGAATTCATTATTATTTTCGGAATTTAATTCTCACATTATAGCTGGGAAAGCTTATTCTATTATTAGTCAGATTTGATTGGTGATTTTTTCAATATGCTTCGTCGTGAAACCGTTAATTAGGCCCCTGGGCATCCAACAAAATCATATATTAACGTACTACGATTATTTGTTTTAAAGCTATGGAGCTCGAAATTCACATTTTTCATAAATGGAAACAATTGCAATTGAACGTCCTGAAATTTAGTTTTAACAGTCGTTTCGAGTCGAATTTTTAATGAACATACCTTGGGGTCTTGGTATGTTTTCTAAATCATACGAAATCGAAAAGCGAAAAATTCAATATTATAAGATGTCCGATTTGCCACGAATTCCAAATCCGTTATGTAGTTATAGCCACTAGAAGTAAAAATGTGATTTCGGGAGAGCAAATGAATTTTTTTTCTTTCTTTGAAATAACGTTAGTTTTAACTCATGGGGGCATGGCGGCTAAACGAACTAAATTGGACTAGATTAAGTAGACCTCGAAAGTCACATTGTCCGAAAGCGCGTAAAAATTTTCTTGCTTAAAATTTCACAACTAGATTTACAACTTAACCCTCTTAGCAACGTCGACCATTCATTGGTCTTTTCACCACGAAAATGGCTACAGTTTTTGATACATAGTCCCTCCTAGAAGTTAAAATTTGAAAATAGTAACACGAAATGTATCTGTCTAATATTCATTATTTTCCCAGTTACTCTTATTGTCTTCAAATCTGGCTTTGGTTGAAAGTCATTTTCATCTTTTATTGCTACGTCATCGTTTCTCCGGATTATTGGGTGGAGTCGAGCTTCATTTTAGTGAGATACATTGCGACACACGAGTTCGATTACGACCGTCGGCTAGAATTTTTTCGAATATAAGTAACCGTTGTAAGAATTTTTTGAAATGGAAGCCCAATTAACCCGCACATT
>SCLF01008345.1:0-12872 GCA_004367975.1 Mesochordaeus erythrocephalus
CGGATTTCTGGCGGCTTCCATCTGTTATTGCAGGTACTTACGATCCTCCAGCATTTGCTGCATTTTGAAGTGCTATTTCAATTATTTGTCTTACAGTGCTATTACAAGCGTGCTTATTTGTTAATCGATCATTTTGATACATACGTTGAGCTGCTGCTTGCACAAGTTTCATGGTCTCCATTTGTTCACTTGGTTAATAATCTGGAATCTGAGTACGCTTCGGAGATTGTGCCGCGATCGTTGTATCACTTGAGCTAACTCAAACTTCTATTTTGTTGTTTGCCGTCGGAATTTCTGATTCCGAGTATTGTATCTGTTCCAATGACAATACAATTTCAGGCTCGTCAGCGTTTTAAATTTTTTATTTCGTCATTAAGCGCCGTTACTTGTGTATGTTGTTTCACCTCCATAATGACGAATTGCTCCAGTCTTTGCTTCAAGTCTGTGTTCGCTTTCAATGAAGCTTGCAACTCTTCGCTTAGGAATTTATCGTTAATTGTTGATTATCGATTGGCAACCGTAATGATTCTTCATCGCGGTGTTGAATTCTCTGATCTGTTATCCTAGTCAAATTCGCCAAATTAAAGATATATACAATTGGCTAGCAAGAACATTGCCGAGAAATGTCGCACTCCAGCCGCAGCTAGCCTCGATTGTAACGGAACTGATGACTTTGTGGTAGTTTCCGGTACTTATTCAACCAAGATTCCCTGTATGCATAGTATCTACCTTGGAATTTGAATGCTACTTTCTGGTTAAATGTTAACCAGTCTCTTATCTCTTACTATGGTAGATTCGGCGACGTTACTTGTTTTGTATCAAGTAAGTTTTGGCTTAACTCTTGGTTCTTCGGAGGTCGGAAGTTGTAAGTAGAAGTTAAAATTTCATTTTATCGAATATTAATAATCAAATGTACATTGTTATGTGATTTTGTGTCACCTTTTTTTGTCACGGACCCTCTTTTTAGCGTTTTTAAGGCCTTAGACGTGGTTGAATGTGTGATTGACCCCCACTATTCTTAGACCGGACGTGACAGCTGAAAACCGGAAGTTGGTTATTTTTAATAGCGGATCACATCAAATTGTTGCCCGAGACGACCTCTAGTGGAAAACTATATTTAAAACACTTTAAAAATTTAGATTTTACGAGTTAAGACATCTGTGGAATAGTTAAGAAAACATTGAGCGGTACTTCTAGACCGAATTTTCTTATGCACATTTTTCTGACCACAATTTTTGATGGGAAGTGAATCCAAAAAAAACGAAAAATCCGAAAATTGCGGAAAAAAATTGAACAAATACTTCCCCATTGATATTTATCTGACTTAAAAATTTAAGCGTATATAGTGGTACGTAACTCTCAATATTAATAGGAAAACTTTTTAAATACAAACGAAAAATAATTTCGACCAAATGACAACCACTCATCTGTGCCGTATTCAAGAGAAAACTAAACGACATTATTGGCAGTAAATTATACTGAATTCTTTATATGCCCACTACCATGCATCCCCATAAAAAATAAGAAACATTCGTATTCCGAAGATTGAAATAATTGGCATTAACTATTCGGCTATTCCTCAGGCATTAACTACACCTGAGGTATAGCTAAATAAAAGGGGTCTGAGAGATATAATAACCTTTTGAACTTGCCATAATTAGCAGCTGCAATAAGTATGTCACATCTGGTTTGGAAGTTGTCGGTTGACAAACTCAATATTTTCAAACCTTCTCACCTGACGCTTAATGTCGGCTTCACCTTGTTCTTCATCGTTTCATCCCTAGAATTTTGATGTTATCTGTCTGTAACTCACCTTTCATAGTATTCTGTTTGAATACGATCAGGTAAGAAACGTGCGTTTAATAGTTGATGTCGAGCCGATTTTGAAGCTTCCCGTTTGAAGTTTCCTGCTTCCTTATTCCATTTTTGTATTCTTTCAACTCCGTTAAATTTACCAATTTATCTAAATCTTGTTTTAACATTTTTTTATTTCTTCCAATTTTGCTTGTAAATTAATTTATGTAATTACTTTAGTGCATGTGTAATCCGATCCGATTTCCTCGGTCTTTCATATTCAATTTAATAATATTTGCAATAATACTTGTATTCTCTGCTTTAGTATGTTTTTGCACAAATCATTGTAGTTTTATAGGTAGTCTACTGACTTCGTTCCATTCATATATTTCTATGTTGGGGAATCTCTTATTTAGCTTTTTCTTTACCCATTCTCAATGGTCTATCAAATATATTTTTGCGTATGTTAATTATTTATTCCGGATTATATCTATTGAAATTAACCTACATATTATAACATTCTCCCTATTTCTTATTTTCTAGTTTTATTTCAACACTTTCTTGGTATTATTTAATCATTTAACCTTGGCATCTCTACCGATACCATCGGCACATTATTCATTTCTATTGATTATTAGCATATACATTTAGTTTTGTCTAGCAGTTCCTATAGTTGTTATTTGTCTAATTCCAGCTGCTCGTCCTTCAAAACATTAGCCAGTATATGAATTTATGTTCTGTTCTTTCTGGTTCTGTAACCAACACGCCTCTTGGGAGTACTGTATATTATGAACTCATAATTTACTATCTGAGTATATTCCTAGAATTAGTGTGATTTAGTTCCGCTAACTCCGAATTTTTCATAATTATATAATATCCCATTCTACGTCAACAATTCTTGTTCCGCCTAATAAAACAAAGTTCTCTTCTCTCTGATGGATTGCAGTAAAAAGTGGGTGTTCATATAATTTATTGTTCTTATGTTGTTGCTTCTAGAGATAAAATACCTAAACTTATATCATTTACAAATGAATCAACTTCAGTATCTAGAAAATATAATTTGCAACAGTATAAGATATCGGGATAATCGTATTATATTTTTATGTTAGATTTGAACAATTGCATTAGCGCATGGTGCCGTTTGGACCAAGTTTTCTGATTTCTTCATATTATGGATAATGGAAAATGATTACCACCTAGGGGTCTCAGGAAACAACTGATAGCTTAACCCGAGTTAGTTAGTCTTATAGTTTTTTCTTGAGGTTCTGAATCCGTATTCAAAATATAAAAATTATACGGAGTCGTACAGTCAACCCCGCCTAAATACAGAACCCGAAAAAGACATTTGTTTGAAAAAACGTTAATTTTAAATATAATAATAAAAGCATCGAAAACATACTCCGATTATTTGTTTTAAAGCTATGGACCTCACAGCTGTTTCGAGTCGAGTTTTTAGTGAACATACTTTGGGAATTTGACATGTTATCTAAATCATACCAAATCGAAAAGTGAAAAATTCGTGATGTCACTTTATGAAAATTCCGTTGTTGGGCTATCACTAGGTCAAGTGTCCAATTTTCCCCGAGATTCTTCCCAGGTGACTACATTTCTTCTCAAGTGATCGACCCCGAATTCCAAACCCGTTATATAGTTATAGCCACTAGAAGTCAAAAAATGTTATTTCGGGAAGTATGTCCGATTGGCTTGAAGGTGGGGTTATTCGACGCGTCATGACTCCAGCTTCCATTCTTCTCATAGGACCGCTCCCGAATTCTTAACACATGACCTAGTTATAGCTCGAAACAACAACGTAAAAACAAACTTTTTAACAATGTAAATTTCGAGGCACATAACTTTAAAACAAATAATGGGGTTATATTTATTATGATTTTATTGGACGCCCTGGGGTCTACTTAATCTAGTCAATTTAGTTCGGTAAGCTGCCATACTCCCGGAGTTAAAATTACCGCTTTTTATAAACAAATGTACCTTTTACGTTCTGTCGTTATGGGGGGTTAACTCTACGCCGCCGTATAATTTTGGATATTCTGAGAACAGATTCGGAACCGCAGAAAAAACTCTATAAAACTCATTAAGTTTGGTTGAGCTATCAGTTGTTTTGAAAGGGGTGTTTCAGGATTTAAATATAATTTGAATAAATGGTAGTGGATTCGTTTTTTGCCAGATGCTATATATCACGGAAATATATGTGCAAAATGGGTCATATTTATAGTCGCGGTACGAATGGTAACCAGCTGTTAATATCACAATTATTTACTGAAATTTCATGAAAGCGAATACATAAGCTAAGTTCCTTACATATTAAAATATTGCACGGTTTGAATGTAAATCGACTGTAATTTGTATGAAGTGGCTCGTTGTGACGCTGTAAAATACGATTATGTGTGCCGTGTTTAACGTTGAACGTTTAGAACAAATGGTGACCGAATTGTGGGAAAGCGCCAAATTTTTAGATATAGACTGAAATCATTGAACATTATTAAACTTCCCAAGTAGGAATCAGAAGTAAAGGCTTTATGCGCCATGGCACGGGAGATCTTGGTTGAAGAATCAAACGTCCAAAGAGTTGATGCACCAGTAACAGTTTGTGGAGATATTCATGGTCAATTTTACGATTTAAAAGAACTGTTTAAAGTAAGTTTTTCATGAATAAACCATACCTATTTTGTTTGATGTAGATCTATAGTGACGTCCCGTTTTGTTACTTTTTAGTCACGTTTTTTGGAAATGTTATGAAACGGGCAGCTCAAGATAATTTTATCGGAATAAGCGCTAGACATCCGTTTCTTCCCCACCCCCCACGACGAACAGAGAAAAAGATAGTACCGACTTTTGATCATTTTGGACTTACACTACTTAGGGACTTTTTTCCAAGGTTTTTCGCTTTTTGAGAATTTCTATCTGGCCTATTATATGTAGATCCCATGTCCGTATGTATGGCAAGTTTGTTTAGGTTGTGATTGGATATTGTCAAGAAAACAGCATGATGATTAACCTGCGAGTTATTACCGCTCGACCAAATGTAATAATAAAATTAAATTATTAGCATTTTTTGTTGCGGAATGTCCAAAAATACACGCCTTCGTACAGTTAACCCCCTCTAAAGACAAAACGTGAGTCGAATATAGTTGATTTTGACCGTCCTGAAATATAATTTTGCCACTTTTTGAAAATTTGTATCTTTGTTTTGGCCTATAACTGGGTCAGTGCTAAGAATTCAGGGTCCATCCGTTGAGAAGAATTGAAGCTGGAGTCATAACGCGTCGAATAATCCCACTTTCGGACATATTTCCCGATTAAAGTTTTACATTACCAAAAGTGCGTACAATTGATTCTTCTCAAGTTATGGTAGTTTAAAACTTCACAATATGGTTTTTGGGGGTTAACAGTACGGAGGCGTGTAATGTTGGACATTTTGGAAATAGATTCGGAACCGCAAGGAAAAACTCTATCAGACCCACTAAGTCTCGTTAACCGATCTATTGGTCTCTAGACCCCGGGGTACCAGTTTTGATAGGGGTGATAATATGTTAACCCTCTTATAAAAAACCCGCGGCATTGGAAATTTTACCCGATTATCAGTAATTTTAGCGATGTAAGCAAGTTTGGAAGTTTTCTCCTATTAAAATACTTGACTTTTTATGTACTTTGTTCTGCTAAAAATTATCAAATTTAGCGTAGATTTTGTGTTCTCCAGGTAAAGCTCTGATATATGTAAATCATTCTCATCCAATAAAAATAGCTCACATATTGATACGTTTAACTTGGGCCAGTAAGCTTCTTGATAATTTTCCATAACTCACAAGCTTGTGTTTAGTAAAACTGCATTTTATAGGCTGTTTATAAAAGTTTAATAAGCAGTATATTTCATTCTATCCGTACAGATGTCGATATGAACAAAAATATATTCACAAGTATTCACAGTGCTTACCCTAGAATGACAGTTCACAAAGCGTTTTGAAGTTTTTTACAAAAGGGTTAAGATTTTCGTAATTGGATTACTTCAGGTCGTAACTAAAGTAAATAGTTAATTAACGAGTGGATACCCCTTAGGTGATAATAAACCTTTATGTTAATCTAAATTTTGTCAGTGTTTTGTCTCATATACAAAACATGGCGGTTTTATCATCTACAGAACATTTTATATTGAATATACACTCGAGCAGTGTCGGTTTTTTTTTGAAGAATTAACGGTTTACTAATTGCAACACTAATAGTTTTCACGGTAGGAACTCGCCTTTAATTTATTATTTTTCTCTGGGTATCCGTGTTTGCATGGAAAAAATAATCGTCTCACGTTCTAAAAAACATTTTTTATTAAATATGTGGTGATTGTTTCAGAAATTCAACGGTTTTCCAACTATAACTCCAAGTATTTTAACCCCAATAACTCAGATTCATTTTATTAATGTTCTTTGGGTATCCTTGTTGGCATAGAAACAAAATACGTTCTTATATTGCTTTTTAGTATTTGTTAGTGAATTTATAGTGAAACTGAAAATTTTCTCCAATAACGTCTCTTTTGTTTCGTAATTATGTTATATCTAATATATTAATTCACTCTCATGTAATTCGTCTTTCTCTATAAATCCTTCTATCCTAGTGGACTTATTGTGATGATTTTCTCAATATCGGGCGACCATAAATCGATAAATATTGATTGAAATGTTAAATTTATATAAGAGAAAGATTGGAAAGAGAGAAATGACGGATAAAAACAAAAAGCTATCACCTAATTACAATTAATTAGTAAATAATTACTAATAATACGTATCTGTTTTTAAGCTAGGTACGCTGAATTTTTTGGATTTTTAGGCATATTATTTGAATGAAATTTCGCGTTCTAAGCCTTATATTATGGGCGTGTTTTTAAACAGAGAGATAACAATTATTTACAAAAAAATTGCCAATCATACATGCTTGTTATTAAGCTAGGTATCCTGAAGTTTCTGGACTTCTAGCTATATATTTGACGGAGAAAATATTATTTGAATGATATTTCACGTGATAACTCGTTACATTCCGATTTTTCATACTTTATCGGTAAGCAGTAGTAATATAATTTTAACACCGTTAAATAGCCAGCAAATGTTCAACGGAAAATATTCCTTCGTTTTGTATTGAAATGGAAAAGAAGAGCGTAGGGACATATGTCCCTAAAGGGTATCCACAGGATATTTCGCTCGGGGTCTCCACGGTCTCCACTGGTTAAATCAGCAATTCCTCTGTCAAACACGGGAGTCCAATCTTCCCCCCTTCAAGTAGCAACTGATAGCTTAACCAGCTTTAGTGAGTGTTACACAGTTTTTCTTGCGGTTCCTAATCTGTTTTCAGAACATGCAAATTAACACGGCGTCGTATAGTTATCCCCCCTAAAACAGAAAGTGAAAGAAGCCTTTTTTTGAAAAAAATGTTACTTTTAACTCGTTTTAACCGAACTAAATTGTACTAAATTAAGTAGACCCCAGGGCATTCAGTAAAGGCATCAAAAACATACTACGATTATTTGTTTTAAAGCTATGGTCCTGGGAAGTTCCATTTTTAGAGAACATACTCTGGTATCTTGGTATGTTTTCTAAATCATAATAAAATAGAAAAGTGAAAATTTTGTGATTTTTGTCACTTGTTGAAAATTTGTTAAGAATTCGGGTCGGTCCTTTGAGAAGAATTGAAGCTGGAGTCAACTACATAACGGGTTAGGAATTTGGGGTCAATCCTATGAGAAGAAATGTAGCCAACATCCATGCACGTCGAATGAGTCCAATTTCGGGGGAAATTGGAACAGATTTGGAACTGCCAGTACAATTATTTACAAATAGAGAAAAGTGGTTTATATATTATTATATAACTAGAATAACTGATGTAAACTATTAATGATAATTTCCAACTTATGGGGTATTAGCTCCAAGATTAGTGACCACTTTTATGCTCAAAAAGAGAGCTAATGTAGGCTTTTACCGAGAACAGAATAAAGAGTGAATAATATTTCATTATTACATCGCAAGTTAATCAACACGCATCTCCTGATGATTTGCAAACCGGATTGAACTTACATCCTAGTTAAATCAATGTCTAGACATGGGACACATAGAACCTCACCATATATAGAATTATATAGAATATATTCAAGACAAGTCAAATTTAGGTCTAGAAACTTAAACTACGAGAAATCCCTTTTAAACTATTTAGGTTGGTGGCGATGTACCAGACACCAATTATCTTTTCCTGGGCGACTTTGTGGATCGAGGTTTTTACTCAGTCGAAACGTTTTTACTTCTTCTGGCCTTAAAGGTCAGATATCCAGACAGAATTACGCTTATTAGAGGCAACCACGAATCCCGACAGATTACACAGGTAAGACCATTGGTATTACACCCCTGTCTAAAGTGGACCCTCCCCTCCCCCGAGTATAGAGAGCCAGGCATCGGTTACAGAGACTTAGTGGGTCTGATAGAGAGTCTGATCATTGCGATTCCGAATCTAAGTTTCAAAATGCCGAAATTTATACTCCTTCGTACAGTTAATCCCCAAAACCGCTAAAAGGCGAAAAGACCTTTTTTATAAAACCGTTAATTTTAACTCATGGGGTACGGCAGCTCACCGAACTAAAGCGTGCTAGATTAATTAGATAATGGACCTTGATAGTCACATGGCTAAAATCGATACCCTTGACTTCAACCCCCCTAGTACACCCCTAATTGCATTTGGTTTTACTCAAATTTTTACTGAACATACGTTTTCCGGCAGTGAAAAATTCGTGATTTTGTCAGTTTTTGAAAATTTGTACTTTTTTGGCCTATAACTGGGTAACGTGTTAAGAATTAGGAGTCGGTCCTCTGAGAAGAATTGAAGCCGGAGTCATGGCGCGTCTAATAAGCTCAATATCGAGCCAATCGGACATACAGGTTAACTTAACTTAACTTAACTACATAACGGCCCTTAAAATTTGATATGTTATAGGGTTTGACTCCACGATCAAAGTTTTACATTACCAAAAGTGCATACAATTGTTTATCCTAAACTTATAGTAATTTAAAATTTCACAATATTTCACTTTTTGAAATTACCATAACTTGAGAAGAAATAACTGAACGCACTGTTGGTAATGTAAAACTTTGATCGTGAAGTCAAACCCTATAATACATCAAATTTTAATGGTATTTGATAGATTTTAGCATATCAATCGATATTAAGCTTATTCGGCGCGTCCTGAGACCGGCTTCAATTCTTCTCGGAGGACCAACTCCGAATTCTTAACAAGTGACCCAGTTATAGGCCAAAAAATGTACAAATTTTCAAAAACTGACAAAATTACTAAGTTGACTGCTACAAAAACCCGGTCAAGGTCCCAAAGTATGTTCAGTAAACATTTGAGTCAAAACAAATGCAATTAGGGGTATACTAGGGGGCTAGCACGATTTAGTTCGGGAGCTGCCGTACCCCCATGAGTTACAATTAACGCTTTTATAAAAAAGGTCTTTTTCGCCTTTTAGCGGTTTTTGGGGGTTAACTGTACGAAGGAGTATACATTTCGGAATTTTGAAAATAGGTTCAGGACCGCTCTATCAGACCCACTATGTCTCGTTAACCGATCTCTTGGTCTTTAGAACGGGGGGGGCGGGGCACTTTAGACGGGTGTATTATATATCGGAATCGTGAAAAAGTAATTTCTATAACAGGAATAGTTCATAGTAGTAATATAGATAATATGTAGTAATGCATGAGCTATGGCGTACACAATTGATGTCAAAACCTACATGACGAATAAGTCGGCTTTCCATTTCTTAATTTTGTTACTCTCGGATTTTTCCCTCAATTTTTTGGCCCTTGGTAATTAGGAAAGTGGGAAAGCATTACTAAAGCTACTATAGTAAATAATTGTTACTAGCCACTATATTTATATATTGGGAGTCAATATAATAATACAGAGACAACTTCACTCACCAATACATATACTCATATATATACACAAGTTACATGGTTGTAAAGTTAATATATTAGTAGATTCTAATAGTAATAAATAAATAAGGTTAATTAATAA
The DNA here is from genome assembly GCA_004367975.1 of Mesochordaeus erythrocephalus. Lineage (NCBI taxonomy): Eukaryota > Metazoa > Chordata > Appendicularia > Copelata > Oikopleuridae > Mesochordaeus > Mesochordaeus erythrocephalus. The sequence continues at coordinate 9,857 of SCLF01008345.1, forward strand.
TATGTTAATAAAATATACTAATAATATTGTATAATATTACCGTTTGTGTTGTAAATAATAATACCGTTCGTGTGGTAAATTATAATACCGTGTTGTAAATAATAATACCGTTCGCGTTGAAATAATAATACCGTCCGTGTTGTAATGGTGTTCGCCGTTGTTTAGTGGTTTATCAACTCATCTATCATAGCTATCCGATTTACAAAATAAGTGAATAATTTATTTGCAGCCTGAGTGCGTGTGTGGATATATATTAATTATTATATATTAATGAATTCACGTTATACGTTGCATAGGCATTAGGTCACGTAACAACTCACGCCTTTAACCTCTGGCCTTGTCCTACATGAGTTTCAAAGTTTATTTCCTCCTTTCTGTTTTCCACAGTGTTTCCACATTAATGTATATTATTTAATAACATGTTGCCAATTGATACACCTGTTTATTAATTATTAGATATAAGTTGTGGCATCTCCTTTGATTAGTTTTCGTCGTAATGTATTAAACATTGGCTGACTTCGGATCCGAACAATATTTTTCCATCATGAAACTGTGATTCTATCCGCTCTTCTATCTGTTTCGTTAAATTTCAAATTTTCCGTCGATTGCCGTCTAGCTGAACTTGACAGTTTGACAGTCCAACCTGAATTGCACGATTGCCATTGGCAAGTGGGACGTTCTCATGCTGCGCTACCTTGTTTTTCAGCTCCTCCATTAGCTCGCTGTAAGTTCTCCGTGACTTCTGGTAGGGTGACGGTAATATAGTTTTCGTTCGTTTATTGATCTATGAATCCAATGTTGCTAATTGATTCAGAAGTTCATCGGTTTCTAAATACTCTATGATTATTTCGAATCAGCTGGGAATTTGAATTCATTAAACAGTGGCTCGCCAATTAAGTAATTTTCCTCATTAGTTTGGAAACCTTTCCAAATATTTCATCCGTTTCGCTTACCAATTTCCCGTTTTCATATTCTACCTGTCGTTTCCTTCATGTCGACGTATTTTTGTTTATATGCACTGCTTTCCACATCAAATGGTAATTATAAATTATGAGATGGCGGTTTCGCAATTGAGCCGTTATCATTGTTTGCTTCTATCGATTGCCGTCTAGCTGAAGTTGACAGTGTGACAGTTCAAGCTGTATTGCACGATTGTTATTAGCAAGTGTGAAGTTCTCATTTTGCACTATTTCGCATGCTGTTCGCTGACATGGAGATAATTCATTGGAGAAATTGTGTTCACCCTAACCCTTTTTAAATGATCGGCGGGTATTTGTTTATGAAAGTTCTCCGCGTATTGCGTATGGCCTATTTCGTTATAGACATAACATCGAATGCCTGGTGGTGTTATGCATTTCTTCTGATCATGTCCAAATAGGCCGCTATCACGCTCGCTAACACGGTTCCAATTATAGCTGTTTCTTAGTTGATATCCGAATCGTGCAAACACCTTCTTCCGTTAATTGTACATTTTTCTGACCGGCTCTGATAAACGTTGCAATTCAGACATTATCTTAGCCTGAAAGCGTATTGAGTTTCTACATTGTCTCTGATTGTGTTCAAATAGATCACAGTTGCAGAACTCTTCCAATCTTTCTTGAGTATTGCGATCGTTTCCACGAGGTTTCACATTATTATTTCCTAAATCGTGATTTTTCCCTTTGTTGCGATCGGTGTTACGATATATATGCTGTATTTCCATATCACGTATGAAATCATTCAACACCCGATGTTTCTTTTCGTATTGTTCATTCAAGATCCCTGATTAACGGACCGCTGCCTGTGTTCCTAGAGAGTTCTAGTAACTGAAATAGATAAGCGTTTCCAATTCAGCAATTACATCATCTAAGTTTTCTGTTTCCACAGCTTTTATATTGTCTGAAAAGTACTTGCTACAAGGGGAAACTTTTTCTTTTTTCCCAACTTTAAAAAAAATGTCCAGCTCATTCTAATATGCAGCTAAACTTCTACTAATAGACTTATAAATTGCCAACAGAACAACTACAACCACTAATAAGTTATATGCGTTTAATTACAAATACATGTGCGTACGGGTTAACATATGGCCCTCAACGGAGATTCTAAACATTTACTTAACCCGCACGTGTTCAGCTGTGCAAATTGGTAAACACGAACTAAGCTGGAGTCTATAATAATATGTAAATATCTAAATTTACGCGATTTATAAAGAAATAAAGCTGATGTTAAATATAATAGCTGGGGAAGGATGGGGATTTGGCATCCTCACTTAGTCTGTCTGTGAGGGTAATCCTCAGCAGACAACCCAGGTTTGTGTATGTTTTCGGGGAAAACTTGCGCAATTGTATGGAAATTTACAGTGATAGACCATCTTCCTGGTTTACAAGCGCCCCGCGAAAGGAAATAACACAACTGTCTACTTCAGAGATAAATAAGTGTATTAATATTGTAATATTAAGCAAAACAGACTGAAGCAGTATATATGGTGTAACCATTAACAAGTATATTAAAAGAGACAACATATTATATATGGTGTATAAAGCTTCTATAAAACTGCCAACGGCTTAAGTCGATCGCCACTTATTTAACAAGATAATAATTTATGAACTTTTTGTAAATTGACGGTCTCTATCCCCAGTTGCCGCCACCTGAGCTGATGAATGCAGCCTGTATTGATATATATATAAACTGGAAAAAATAGATTTCCTTATATTTGGTCGAAGCAACCATGACCTATATTATTAATCTTCATACATATATTGCCATTATAATTGCTATAAGCTGCATAATCCCAGAAGAAGCTATATCCATTGACCTAATATATATTGTATATATTATAGTTGCCGATATTATCACTAGTTTGCTAAAATGGAGTGTTATTGTGAAACGCCATAGTGCCCTCTAACTTCGCACTAATACACGTGTGTCAAACCCGCCCGCCCCATTACACGGCGGCGTATAGTTAACTCCCCCAAAAAACAACGTGAAAAAACCTTTTTTGAAAAAAATAATTCTATTGACCCTGGGAAATGGCAGC
>SCLF01008456.1:0-12872 GCA_004367975.1 Mesochordaeus erythrocephalus
GATTCGGAACCGCAAGAACAAACTCTATCAGACTAGCTAAGTCAGGTATACGTGTAGTCTGCTTCGTTGACCCCCGGGGGTGGGTAGTTCACCTCTGGACAGGCGTGTCTTATCATCAACAGAACATTTTTTATCAACGGATTAAGAAATCAAACGGTTTACTAATTACAGCAATAATAGTTTTGACAGTAGGAACTCGTTTTAATTTATTATGTTTCCGCGGGTATACCTTGATGGCATGGTCTCGCGTTGTAAACAACATTTTTTTATTAAATATTCCATTTTTTTAGAAATCCAACGGTTTTCTGACTAAAACTCCAAGCCTTTTAACTCCAAAAACCCAGATTCATTTTATTAATGTTTTTTGGGTATCCTTTTTGGCATAGAAAACAATTACGTTCTTATATCACATTTTATTGAATTTACGGTGTAGCGGTGTCTAAATTAGAGAGAGATTGTGCTAGGAAGAGCACGAGCACATTTTTTACAAAGCAGTCCTATGACGTGGCACGTTATAAATGGTACAGTAGTAACAATTTGTTCGAACTCTAGTAGGTTTAGGGTACCCTAACTGAACCGGTTGTTTATTAAGTCCATAAAATTGACTAATATTCATCTGCCCGGTACTTTCTATAAGAGTATCTAAAATCACAATGTCTACCCTTTTCCAAAAATGTTCCTTCCGTGTAATTAGTTCACTTTTTATTTTCCATATCAACTTCAATCTCTTCAGGCTCTTCAGGTCCATCGACAATTACTTCGCCTGTCTCTGAAAAATCTTCCATCCAGGTGGGCTTATAAATATATAATTGTGAGAATTTTCGACATAAAACTCGATATCGGACAAATATCGATCAATAAATCAATAAAATGTTAAATTGGTAAAAGAGAAATAATGGATAGAGATATACGACGAATAAAACCAAACAGTTATCAAATAATTACAAATAATTAGTAAAACATTATTAATAATACATATCTGTTATTAAGCTAGGTACGCTACTGATTAGCCAACTGATTGGCTAAGACTTATGTGCTGAAAAGCTTGCCTGAAATTTATACTATACTATTCTATACCAAATTTTCAAACATGTTGACGTATTCGGCTTCTGATTTCAGGAATAAGAAAACATCTAAGGGACATTTACGTAGAATGACCATGGACGCCACAAGTGGGCCACACAGGTGGGCCACAGGTGGGCCACTACAACCACACGTTTGAATATTTGGGATATGGAACCGATTATTCAAACAGGTTGATTTAAATATGCAGTTTTTTCTTTGAAGTCATTAGGCCAGACAAGGGTCATTTTCGGTTTGCGCCAAATTAGCTGGTAATTATTCCCAAAAAGCATTATTCCGGGTTACATGAATTAGTCTTTCAGAGACGATTCAAGGTCAAGCATGATCACCGAGAATAATCCAGAAATATATAACGTTTAACAATTCTATGGATCATTTGTTTCACTGTCGAGATCAAACAAGGTCAATCAACGTCATGTAGGTTAATCATCAATTTTCCGCTGCTTTTAAATGAGCATTCGTGCGTACAAAGGGGGAGTTCTACTTTTCAACGTAAATTGAGTTCAAAGTCAGAGTTCCGACATTAAGATTTCAACTTCAGTCCGGATTTTCGTGGCTTTTCGTGCGTAAACGCGGACGTTCATTCAGTTCTTGATCAATGTACGTAAAATGATCCGTAAATGACCTGGCGTGAACTTTTCTATCTGGCAGCACGTTGAAAAATCAACAGTCGTGCGTGTCATCGGATTCGAATCCTCCCAATTTTGTGGTATTCCAGGTTTCCTAAGGATGCGACCGCCATTAAAATATATGGTCATTAAGAATCAAGCTGCTTAGGTCGAGAGCCTAACGCAAATAGTTGAAAAATTAGTGGTTCGTTCTGATAGCTAGTGGAAATATTATACAAAAAAGCCTGTTCGAGAGACAGTCAAAATATTAGCATTTGATTAGTGTGTGCCATTTCTGTTAGAATGTGAGTATAATGCGTCTTGCAACAAAATTGTTGGCAATGCATATATATATACATAGTTATCTTGAGATATATCTACGCACTAAGTCTCTTTCACCGATCAGTTGCGCCATAGACCCTCTAGGGGGCAGGTTTGATACATGTGTACGAGTTAATAACAAGTCTGACAAAGTTTAATTTTAATATGACACAGTCGGGGACTGTCCGAAGTGGGCGGACGTCAGTGTACAGGCCGATACAGACACGATAGGAATATAATGTTTACATATTCCTGCAGACTTTTTTACCCTGCATCTTTTGATATATGTTAATATATTTGTAAGAGTGAAAAACAAAATTAATAAAAACAAACTTTAAGCCCATTTCTAGCGTATCTGTAGCATAAACCCAGCTTATTTATTGTCGAATTAACTATATTTATCCATATCAGAAAAAGTATGATTTAGGCACTTCGCGTGAGAAGCTCGTTCAAAATAAATATTCAAAAAAGGGTAAATAACAGCTGACAATGTATGTAGCCACCTCAAAGAATGGAAGCCCCGTGCTGTTACCAATTGTCAATACTTGCCGCCCTACAAGTAACAAAGATTGTTTATCGATAAGAAGTAACGGCGGGGGTTATGAAAATCACTGATGTAAACAAATTGAGTTCACCAGAATTAATTAAGTCCTGTAACAATTATATTTAACGGACATAAATTTTAACTATTTCGTATTGAGTCTAAATACGTTCCATCGTCTCCAATAGGTATTACCATCGACTCGATGTTCAAATGTGCTCCACATCTGCGTGGCCTCCCGTCACTCTCTTCCTGCCAGTAATATTAGTTTTTTGTGAATTATAAATTACAGTAGTGAGATATTCATGCTTTATTATTATTGATTAATCCAATATGGCAGGACTAGCCTGAAATATGGTACTTAATACCAATTGAAAAGACCGCCGCCATTCACACCTTAGACCATTGTGATGTTTCATTTTCATTTATTAACTTTGTTACATACATTCATTACTTTCACTCTATTATTCATCAAAGTGGTTTATTTGTGAAGAACCATAATACTTTATTGTATCAACTTGGGGTTACTATCTTATTCTAGTTTTTATCTAGGTTTCTGAATATACGGAGATTATGGAACGGTATAGATTCAACTATTGAGAGAGGCTAAATTGGATACTTTAAAAAATATAAATGTTAAAAATTTCGAAAATGCAAAAATCGTAGCGATTGCTTATAAATAGCGAAAATTAGACTCAAAGTATTAGGGTTAGTAACAGATTCCAAGCTGACCCCGAGATTATAAACCCAGTCGCCCACCTCTTCTATATTATTACGCTAGGCTACCTATACTAGACTTAAACCTAATAGGCTATTACATTCTTAAGACTCATTGTTACTCACATAATAGATTAACTACAGTTTATGTTCCCGATTCCACTGGGGGCAAAGCCCTTAATGATAGGATGTTGCACTACTGCCGGATAGTCATCACCCATGGACGGCATATGTCTGGTAATGTACATGGACACCCGAAATGGCGTCAATGTTATCTACATTTGGTTGTGACGTAACCTTATTACTTTTCTCGTGATTTATAATAGTTTTGCTTTATCTACCAAGCTCCTCGAGTTGATGGAAACTCCTCCACATTCAACATATCGTCGGTTTCTAGGTTTGATTCAGCTGTATTATCAACACACGTGGTAGCTGTGGTACATGTACCAAAACCTCCTTACTAGGAGACCTTACCATAGTCCATTCTATTAACCTAGTTTCGTCTATTTCGTAATTTAGACAGGTTAATAAATTGGCGAAGATAAAATATAGCTCTTTCTGTAGTTTTAGTTTGCTCAGTTGTCCAATAATCTCAAACATTCTACACAGTCGGTACGATCTTCATCCAACAAAAAACCTCAGTCACTCCATTGGGACCAGTGAAGCCGTCGACGCCCACACGATTCTTCGATGATACGTATAAACCAATCACTCCTCGATTATCCACCATACGACGTACATCAGTTATGTTTGTATGTTGTACGTTACTGGTTTGGTCCCAGGATTCCAGTTTCTACTTCGCAGAGGTTGGAGTTTGATTAATGGATTGTACCATTCCCGATAAAATTCGGCCCTCATTATGTTCACGTTTTGTTTTGCCTTAAGCCGCACCTTCTAGATCTGGTTACTGCGCTCCGTTGATCCGTTGATCCGTTGATCCGTTGATCCGTTGATCCGTTGATCCGTTGATCCGTTGATCCGTTGATCCGTTGATATACAGTTTGTACACTCTCTAGTGGTTCAAATAGATCGTACCCTAGCTTCTAGAATGCATGTAAGCATCATGGGCTTTTTTTCGTGTGAAGGTTCGACTGATCGTGCTGGCAATTATTACAAGCTCCAACGTATTCCGCAATTTGATGCTTCATTTGATACCATTAGTAATATCCGACTTCATCACGATATGACAATAGGATATATTCTCAGAGACCCTTATTTTCACAATAAACATAAAGGCATCCCGTACTTGCTCCATCTTATGCGACGGTTTCAGGCATGAATTAGTCGTTATTCACGATTCCAGTTTCAGTGTGCCAGCTGAGAAGGTTCTCTTCACGCGATCGCGGAAATCGTTGAATTCGTGATAAGGATTCGGCAATTGATTTAAATCCCGGAATGAATGAGGCAAATATATAAAGGGTCCTTTTTGGATTTTTGTGAATCCGATTTTTTCGTATCCACTCTACTATTTGAAACAGCTACCAGCATTACAGTCAAATTGGTAATGACGTTGACGGTTTTGAACTTTTGGCATTTTTTGTTTAGCATTTCAGCCCTGTTTATCCATTGTCCCCGATGAAGGTGCACAGTAAGTTTAGGGGTTTCGCATCCGATTGAATGTTGCAACTGTTGTAACTGTTGTCGTATTCCCCCCTTTGATTTGTCGTGAAATTGAAAATCACTACCAATTATAGGCATTACAAACGGTTCTTAAATAAGAAAGACATAATATAACTCCTCCAACGATTCTAGTTTAGTCATGGTATACCCAATATTGCGTATTTCCATAGCGTTGTATGCTACCATTCGTAAACTTGACGGCTATCGTGCATGGTAAGAGCTTTACTGGTATTATATAGGCTTGCCTAATTGAGTCAAGGCTGTATTTCCATCAATGACTACTTGGAAAAAAAGTCAATATTTGTATTCATTCGAAACGTTTTTTCGTTTTATTTTCTCTGTTAATAGTCTTCAATGTTTGGAGATATTCAGGTGCAATATTCATGTGCAATACTCATACGGAATATTCATGGGCAATATTCGTGCACAGTTTTCATGTGCATGTTCACTATTTGTCCGTACTCGTAATATCTTTTACTTATACCTCTGCATCCTTGTACACTATGTCCGTTTGTATTACACTCGTGTCAATGCATTTCACACTCTTGTCCGTATTGATGGTATCCGCACTGCTGTAGATTACAATCTACGGGTTATAACTTCCATTTATTCATGGAACCCTACTTAGTATAATAAATTCCTCGTGAGCCTTCCAATACGATGAAGTGGTCTTGCCGCTCCCTTTCAAGTCTAGCATTGTCAGCCTCGCCAACGAATTTGTTCCATTCTTCCCATTCACCTTATTATACTAAAATCTCCACCTAAATTAGATTACTTTTCCACACAAATTAGTTCCACTTTTACAATTACTATCGTATATGACTGGCTCTCCCATTTATGGTTTACTTCAATCTTTTGATCATGTTACACAAATATAATACAAGAAATATCATCAAACTAATTAACAAGTAGCTATTATGGTAATCCGAGCTTTTATGTGTTGGTTTTCGGTAAAAAATAATTTATTTTTGTTTTTAACAGTCTATTTTTTAGAGCATCATGGCCAAACGGCTTACGGGTAAATTATGGTCGATATGTTCTGTAGTAAAACATGTATTGTCTACGAGTTAGCACTTCCGTAACATCTTTCATGTTGAAATTCTTTGAAATGCACAATAATGCGTTTATACGTAAACAAGATGGAATTATCTAGGGAGGTCTCAGTTCATCATTCTGCCAATAGAAAGTTTATTCAGTTCGAAATTTCGAAGTAATTTCATAAATCCTTTTCCATTTTCAAGTGTAATCCTATTTACGAAAACTGGTTTGTTCGCCTAATAGCTAAATCTTATAAATATTTGTAATCTATCCTATAGGTTTTTGGTTTGTTGTCTACGAATATTAGCGTGACAAATATAACACACTTTCACGATTAATAATTACAACGAGAAGGTTAAAATTGGCAATAATATATATTTTTCTCGAGCCTATGCATATTTTTTAATCGAAGGTCTACCATTAGAAAGCTAACCGTTTATCTTTCTAATGGTAAACATTTGATTGAAAGCTATTTATGCATTTTCTGGTGAGACGGCTCGGGAAACTGCTAATTTTAACGTACTCATTGTATAATATTGGTTTCACTTCATATTGGTGAATATAGTGGATTGGTCCCAATAGTTTAATGCGTTACATTAGATACGGAGAGATTGGCCCTCGGAGTTACCTCAATACCAATTTTATACAGCTTTGTAATACAACGATAATAGAGAGAATAAGTTTTTTTTCCAATAATCAAGGCACGCTAATTTCAGATTCACTGAAGGACGAAAGCATCTTGATTGATAGTAAACTACAGAACCGTGGCCAACGAACTTAAGTCTTTCTCCGGATTTGTTGCAAAAGGCTTCCTGCATTACCCATGATGTCTCCATCCATCGTAAAGATTTCGGGTGATACGTCCCGAACAAGAAGGATTTTGATCCACCTTTTGCTGTTTTTTCTCAAATTTTTCCAACTTCGTTTCAGCTTTATATGCTTCACTCGTGTAGCCTTTGACTCACTTTAGCAACCAATCAGCTTTTTGGTTTGACCATCAATTGTCTCTTGTTGATTATAATATTGTTACTTTTGAACCTTTGGATCCACTGCCCTTCGTTCCATTTGTTGTAAATCTGGAACCCATTTTTATACATGATGTTCGTGAGCTCCCAAAACATCTGTCGTGCCTTGTCGCCCACCATTTGGTCTCGCCTTTCGGCAAAGGCTTCAGAGAGTGTACCAACCAGATCAAGTGCAAGATTCCATAGCTTGGTGAATCATAGGCTTTTTTCCCTTTCATCAGATGTTGTTTTTTTATAAGGTCCTCTAGTTACCTTATTCGCACGGTCCACCGTAGCCATTGTCCTCTTTTCCAACTTGTCAAACGATTCAGCCTTTGCTGTTGTTGTAGTCTGGCTCAATGTTGGCTCGTCATCAGTCAATATTACTGCTTTTGTTATATCTTAAAATATTAAGGATTTTTCTTTTGAATAAAATTTCTACAATAATATTGAAATATAATTTGGTCGCTTTTTAACAATTGTATTACTTGATTCATTTGAACTATCAAGGAAATTTTGCTATCAAATTTATGTACAAACGTACAGGATGCAGAAATGAGGTCTTCATAACTGGACTCCTTTTGATTTCCCTTCTGAAATTAAATTCATAAAGCAGTTCCAAAAGTAAAAACTTTTACCAGTCCCTTATTTCGGCGTCAGAAAGATTTATTGATGCTACCTGTATGGTCTCGATCAGACTGAAAAGCAACTCTTTGTTTCCTCGTAATTGAGTTATTGTTAGGACTGTTGTTAAGCAGCTCTGTAAAAACTCTTTTCGTTGAACACTTATGTTTACCTGTGCACGATTGAGTGATTTTGGGCTCATATATAACCAAATACCATCTGTGTTGATTTAATTTGGTCGATAGAGTAATCTCGTGAATTTTGGGTAATCCACAGCCGCACCTAATGTGTTACATGCCGTTTGAAGGTCAGACGTCCTCAAGCTTGGCATTGCTCTGACTCGCCGAACTTAACGCTCAATTTCAGTGTCAGCATTTTCCCAGGAAGAAAACCGTATTTGGTTTCTTTCTTCATTTTCAACCATTTCTTGTTGCATTCTTGAAGAAACCATATTATCATAGTAGCATAAGTTTAGATCTTTCGAGATTAATCTCGAGCTGGTTTGTTGCGATCTCAGCACTTTAGATTGAAATTTAGCAATTTCCTTATTCCCTCTTAGAATTATTTTCCCATTTTGAGCATTCACGGAAACGAATTTCATAAAACGTTTCCAAATGTGGGGAAACTTAATATAAGATACTTACCAATACCTTTGGTAATAATCTTTCTATGTTAGAAGTCTTTAGTCACCTAGACTTTTATTTGGTAAGACTTTCATTTAATTTTCCATACGACTTTTAATTTGTTAAAATACGACTCTTAGCCAAAACTATTACCAATCTACTTCGTAAGGTCCTTTCTCAGTCAAGACTTTTCTAAATCAAAGCCATATTTGTTAAGACTTGAGTCAAATTTTCCATAAGACTTTTTTCAAGTAAAGTAGTGAAAACCAACTTTATTACAATACTTACTAATATTCTAAGTAAGTTTCTTTCTGAAAACATTCGAGAAAAATTCAAGAAAAAATCAAGACTTTTGGATATGCGACTTTTACTCGCTACGAGTTAAGTCCATTAAGTTCATGGCCATTAAATTTAATGTCGATTAGCGAGGGGTAAATTTTTGACAAACAATCTTCTATCGTTTTCTCATCGTAACGTTGAAAGAAAGGGACAGAGCTTTGTGAACGAAAGAAACGGTGAACTGATATTACGGAAATAATAAAGGGATAGATATACAACGAATACACATACAGCGATTACTGGAACAAGCAAGTGCATACAGTACTATAGTACTCAGTGAAATATTACGAGATGTATTAACCCCTCATGCGCAAATATGTGCTTTTCGCCCCTCACGCTAGATACAGGCCACCTGCACTTTTTTAAAGTCATAACCATTTTGGTAAGACTTTAATCAAATTATTCAAAAGACTTTTCCCAAAATTGGGAAAGTCTTTTTTTCTCTGTTCGAAGTCTTAATCATCAAGACCTTCCCAAAGTCATAACCATATTTGGTATGACTTCTTCTCAGTTAAGAATTTTTCCAAATTGAAAAAGCCTTTTTCAAAATAAGTCATAAGAGTTACAACTTAACAGGACTTTCACGAAATCTTTGGTAAAATTACTTGACCATTAAAATTGGCTCCAAGTTAGATCACCGTATAAACCCCATATGAAATGCATAATAGAATTAAATGACAGGATGACCAACATATATATCAGGGGCCACCTTAAGGCACCACTGCCTTAACGCACTACTGCCTTGACGCACCAATACCACCTTAACGTACCAATACCAACTTAATGCACCAATTTCTTCTGCTCCCAACTTGCCCTCCTTAACACACCACATTGTTGCTTAAAATTCCAATTTCGGGCTATAACTTGGTCACGTGTTAAAAATTCGGTGTCGGTCCTCTGAGAAGAATTCAAGCCATGGTCATGACGCGTCGAGCCAATCGAACATACCTCCCGAATCATTTTTGACTTAACTACATCACGAGTCTATGAGAAAATCTATCAAATACCCTTGGGACTTCATGATCAAAGTTTTACGTTACCAAAAGTGCGTACAGTATTTCTGCTCAAGCTATGGTGAAATAGACGAATTTCTTTACACGTACCACGGGCCACCTTAACGCACAAAACTGCCTTAACGCCCACTTTTTTTCGCCGAAGATGGTGCGTTAAGGTGGCGTCTGGTGTATATAGTTTCATCATCCTTCTCTAACTTCTGAAAATTCTGAAGTTTACGAGATAGTCCGTCAGCTTTATTAAGTGCAACGACCGCTGGAATTCTCCTAGCATGTTTTCCGCCTCCCAGATTTTTGGCTTTCCACATCCTAAGAGCTTTTTCCGATACTTGTTCATAGTTACGGTTCATTGAAATACGGTCATCTCCAAAGAAGTAGATTACTAGGAGGGCCGATTGAAAGTCTGTATTTACTGATGCGCTCGACATCTGGTAGATTGAGAAAAGTCCTTGCAAACATACTATGAACGCAATATTTATTAATAGTTTATTAACATAAACGTGCATAATTATACGGAATTAACCAAATAATATTCAAACCAATCATCTTCTTCCATAGCTTTTTCAACTTCATCGGATTGACTACGATCGAATTGTAATTCAGGTTGATTCGGATCATTTATAAACTTTTCAATTTTATTTTTTCTCAAAGCAGTTTAACCAATGTTTGGTTCCATATTATACCATATTTTGGAAAAATCTATAGGAGCTGTATTTTTACCAACTTCCGCTTGTTTTTCCAGGAGGAAGGAACAATAACTGGAACATTAGCCATCAATAAAATGCATCTCGTATCTATTATAACTCGTGGCAAACGTTTTATGTGTGCTTTATATACTCTTAAAAACATCAAATTTCAAGCTGAGCGCTGATTGTACCAATAGATCTTATCATTACATTTTAACAGTTTAAGTCATCGGAGATTTACAATCCCAATTTCTCTGCTGGAAGCCACTCAGTGAGGAAAGGCTATCTCCCTGGTTGACAATTCTATATGTTCCAACGATGTGATATAGTCCATTGGGGAACAGTATCTAATTTTATGTTATATTATTAATCTTTATTATGTATCGGTTATTATTATTTTTACATACGCATTAATGTGTTCGTGCAGATTAACTATTGGGTTTCCAGATTCAGTTTAAACCGTATGCGCAAATAGTTTTCCGTAATAGATGCGTATTTAGTCTGTTTGATCAGAATTAGTCGTAAAAGTAGTGGTGATTCAATAATGACCCAAGGCTGCTTCTTCCAAAGACGTATTTTTTTTAAAATCAAATTTACATACTTTGGTCCAATCCGTGCTTTTATACGTAGCATAGAGTGTGTAAAGAGCGTGTGCAGGACTTCAAATATAGTAGATTAAAAATCTTCCACTTCCACTTAACGGCGTTCTCGCCACTTGAGCATCTTCAGCTATTAGCTATTATTCTTGTTGTATTTTTTATGCTTTCTACGCCTTCTTCCTTTTTAATTCAATACTTTTGCAGCTTTGGATTGTTTCATCAACGTATCTTCCTCTTTTTTTCCGGTGGTGATCAAACGATACTAGGTCGCTTAGTTTGCTGTTCTGTCCCTTTTAATTTTCCCCGAACCAACTCAGATATGGACTTTCACATTTGGCTGCTTTTCCTGTTGATTTCGCCTCTTCCATAAATTGTTAAACCAAATTATTGTCAACGTTATTTATATTTGAAAAGAGGAAACTAGCGTACTGTTTTGTTAATTCTTCGGACAACTATGAGAATACTCAAATCCTAAGTACCATCTGAGAGACTTAGTCCACCTTTAAATTCTGGGTTCCCTATCCACCATACCATTCGCTTGTGGATGCTTAGTCGCCCTTTCATTAATGTAAGCTACAGACTCCTTTCTGTTCTCTGATATGATTACGAAAGTGAGCCATAGTGCATTGTATAATACTGTTCCACAATCAAACAGTTGCTATTCGACATGTCGTACGCAATCGAGTTACATACAACTTCTTACCGAAGTGGTCTATCATATTGTAATTATATGATATGTTTCCGGCAGTCCTATTTGTATTAGCAATTCCCATGTCCTCCGTAGAATGTGTCTAGTAGTTTTGTCCTTTTACGCCGACAACTTCTTTGCGTCCTATCACCCGCGAATCCACCCACCAGAAACAATACAGATGCTTCACCTCCTCCTTCATAAATGCTTAATTTACACCTTACCCCCTACAATTTGGGTCTAAAACTTTTTAGTTTTTGAACAGGAAGTTGCCTCAACAAGAATTCCTCTTCGATGCCTTTTGACGATTATTATCGTAAACTCAATCCTACTGTAATCGATAATTTATCCGTTCCTTAGCCTAAGTTGAACTTTTGGCGAAATTTACTTGTCTGCCTATTACTTCGATAGGCCTTTCTATAACTGTATACTCTCTATTTACGTATCTTATAAACACTATATTGCTGCCTGAACTCAAATTAACTGGCTCGGTCGTCAATCAATCCACAACGTTCAAATTGCATTCGGGTTTGAAATATACCTTTCTTGAATTAAAAACAAGAAGATTTAGACTGAAAGGTATCGGCAAAGTATATTCCGTTAAACTATTTTGCATATATTCTAGATTTACTATAAAATCCGAAATGTCAGAGGAATTGAACGTCAATTTGCGAAGAAAAAACATAATTAACAAGCCTGATAAGTCTGCATTATATTTTTAAAATAGTACAGCTAAAATCAACACTACCGAGGAAATTATTTGCAATATACAATTTACACGTCTTGAAATTTCGAATTAGTACTATGACTGAAATAATGAATGTGTGATAATCATTAGCAGCTGGCTAGTGGTTAAATGAACCATGAGACATAGTTAGTTCATTAACAATTAAACTTCGCTAATTTCAACTAAATATCGTACTAAGTGATTATATTCGAAAATGATTCCATTCATGGGTTAAGTCAGTAGCCCACCCACTTTGACGATGTAAACTTTGCATTCCGTTAGTAACGGAATAATGACAATGGTCATAACTTGTTAACCGAACGAACTGCTCAAGTGTTATTCTTATTTGCACAGAATTATAACTCTACAACGCTGTTCAAAGCGGTATGCCAGTTAACTCCCCAGCATGTTCTCGAATCATGGAGAGGTTGAGATTTGTACATTCGTGTCACTTTCATTCGCTGTTTTAACCTATTTATGCTTTACCCATTTACCTCTTTAACCCGCACGCTACGGAAGCCCTTATACCCTCACGCTGAAATTTGTGTATTTAACCGTCACGGTACAAAATTATTTATTGCCCACGATACCAATTGGCACAATATTGCCAGTACCAATAACTTGAGCAGAAACAATTGTAC
>SCLF01008567.1:0-12872 GCA_004367975.1 Mesochordaeus erythrocephalus
AAGTGGCGGGAAATACTTGACCGCCAGTGTAGCCAAAACGCCCTCCAGTTGGGCAAAAAAAAACGCCCGCCACACTACCCCCTACCTCTGTTAGTACTGTAAACTAAATCTATGTTATTTCATTTAGTTACATGCATGGGGAGTAAAATTACCTGGAGGTGTAAGGTATTTTTTCAACAGTTCTACCAGTTTCCCGGGATCGTTTTTGTTCATATGTGAAGTGGAAGAGTTCTTCAATTCGACCAAACCAATAACATTTTGAGTCGAGATAATAGCCAGTGGAATATCGAGTAAGGTCTTCAGATCTGTTTTATCGATTCGTAAGGCTCGTAGCATAGTACGTAATTCCATAGGCGGGTTGGCTATACGTAGGGTGAACCCATATTACATATACATATCTATATTTATTCGTGAAAATTATAAGTTTTCATACAAAAATCAAATTAAAGAGTGATATAATTACAGGATGAACACAATATCTCTTTTGCATTCCAAAGATTGTAAGTATTGATTAACGATAAATATTCCATTTAGATACATTGATAAAAGACGTCTATCAAGGCTGCCCCACCCTCTCCGGGGGCAACTGATGGCGTAACCAGCTTTAGTGAGTGTTATAGACTTTTTATTGCTGTTCCGAATCTGTTCTCAGAATATGCAAATTTACACGGCGTCGTATATTTAACCCTCAATAATTACAATTATTTATTAACAAAACGTTAATTTTAACTCCTGGGGGAATGGCAGCTGACAGAACTAAACTGTGCCAGATTAATCAGAGTAAAATGAGTGTAAATTAGCATATTCTGAGAACAGATTCAGAACCTCTATCAATTGCCCCAAGATTTATTGCCGTTTGATGATTGCCATTTGATGGCCGTGTATTAGTCATAAATATATAAAATTAATCAGTTTTATTTATTTACTAGATTTGATTATTTTTTATTATAATAGGATGATAGCGATTCGGTCGCTTAAGTCTAAATTCCCTGTTTCAATATACATTTACACTGGTTGTAAAAAAGTGCCTGATTGGGAGCGTTTAAATTCCACATACATGATATTAGGTGTACGTAATTTAGGTCCATTCATTAACCGCATGATCAATTGACGCGTGAATAAATACACGAATCAACTCCTAATTGTACTTTCATTCAAACACTTGGGAAGTCATTAACGAATTAGACAGAGGGAAATTCCGCATACGATCTGACACTTATGTATATATGAATTATCTATTGGCTATGGATTTAGATAAAATTGGAACCAGTCCATCAAAAAACTTTATTGAGCGAACAAATATATAGAATTTTATATACGTCTAAACAGAGTTGACCTAAAAATTGAAATTTGGCAGCCTTGAGTACATCCATGAGTACACCCTTGCTATTAAAGACTGCTTGGGATCCTCTTCAATTTCTTCTTCTTTAACTTCCTCTTTAACTTCTTCTTTAAGGCTTTCTTTTTGTTTATTCTTTAGTTGTTCGAGCATACTCGTATCAATACTACCGAGTATATTTTTGAGTGACCCGCCGATAGATTTTGCTCCTTCCGATGATTTGTGATTTGCTCTGGGTCTTGACGGGGAGTCAGATGCTCCCGAGTCTGCTAATTGTGGCTGTAAATAGCAAATATCGTATCATTCGAACTTAGTAATAATCTAGCCGAAAATCAGCGATTTAACTATTTTGTAAAAACCGTCCCGCAATGTGACCTGCGAAATTTCCTATGGATACCGTTTACACCATTGTTTTTTACTATGTCAACAATGATACGCAAAGAAAAACAATAAATGGAAACTGAGTTCCTACGGCTAAAATAATGGAAGTTGTAGCTAGCAAACCGTTGAATATCTGCAAACAAACCGACACTGCTTCAGTATATAGTCAATAACAATGTAAGACCTGCCATTACTTTGTCTATAACGACAGTGATACAAAGGAAACATACTGACAAAATTTGGATTGAAATAGAGGTCCGACTGTTGAGATAATTGCATTTAAATGTTGCAAATCGCTTGGATTTTCACCGAAGGCGAGAAAACGCTTCTGGTCTGCCAAATTAGTTACACGGAACGTTTTTCGTCGGAACTGAATAAGTTAACATTTGAAGCAGATAAGTTCATTCATTCTCGAGATATCTGCGAAAGAAGAGCGTTTTTGCACGTTTTATCCCTTCACGGTACCGCTGCTTAAAGATAATTTCCTCCCTACATAGTACGTATCTTTTTTTAAAATATTTATAGCCTTACTGAAATAGAGGCCGAACTGGGTTTTCCGCGTTTCCGCCTGGTGGGCATGAGAGCATTAGAAGCCTGTGTAGGCGTTTGTCGGTCAAGGTTTAACGGATCTGAATCTTTTTTAGACGCGTCTGTAACCCTTTGGTCTGGATTGAACGGATCGTCGTTATCCAAGGGCGCTGCATCAAATAGATCGTCCTCCGGAGGTGTTACATTTGTCATCGTGTTCCGATGTTCAGTCACCCATTCGGAAATAGAATTCGACCATTCGAATTTTTTTCGCTGAAATATGGCATCGCGCGAATAACGAAACTTGACATCCGGAAGTTTGAATTTGTCCTTATCAAGGGTACATCGTTTCTCCCAGTAGCGATAGATTTCGCCGTCTTTAAATTGTTGGATTGAAGCTTCGCGTCTCGCAATGACTTTCGGGTCGGTTTCGTTGTCGATTCCGGTAATGATATTTTCTTTAGTAGGTCCCATTAAGATAAAAACTAGCAACCCTCTTGTAAGAAATAAGCGACTTCTGTTCGAAAACATTGGAGATGTGGCAGTGAGAATGTGTTCTGAGCTATTTTAACCGCTCCGCGTCCAAGTCAATTGTATAGCTACAGGAGTCGCTTTGGTGTTTTTAATTCATATAAATATATGTGTCCTTGTCCCATGGGCATTATGTTAAATTTGCATCAACGTACTGTACACATAGAAGTCAATATACTGTTTACTACAATTTTTTAAAGGCCTCCAGTTTTACTATTCGAATCCCTCTATATCACTAACGAATCGCCCTTTGATTCGTCCAATTTGAAATTTTCTAATTTCATTGGTTGTATAAATATAAAATCTACACACAAAATATCATTAAATGTTACTAAAAGCCGAATATTTAAATGACAAGAGGACTTCAAAGAATTAAAATGTTTGGCTGAAATAAAGGATAAATTTTGTATGACCAATTTTAATTTATAAGTCGTGGTGAATAAGCATCAAAAACTGTATCTATTTTTGTGCGCAAAAAACTACAGCGCTCCAGTGTTTTACAAGAAAGTGAAAGAAAATATCGCAGTCTTTTATTAAAAATTTTCACTCCTAGGGAAATTTTGAACGCTAAATGTATCAAATTCAGCGTAGATGATGTGTTCTCCAGGTTAAATCCAGATATATTCAATATATTTTCATAGCTTAACTATGTAGACGTATTACTTGGACAAATAAGCTTCTTGGACAGTTTTGGAAGTTTGTTATTTTCCATGAGTCATGAGCTTGTGTGAATAATCCTGGGTTCATATCTTTTTATTAATAAAATTTCTATTTTTTGGCTCTTTATAAAAGTTTAATAAGTAGTCTATTTCATTCTATAGTTACAGTACGGCCACGTAATGGTAATACAATGTAAATGTGACAAGGTTACATATATTTATAAGAATCTTCACAAGGTTAAACGTCATTGCTACAGAATGCGTTTTTGACTGTTTTTTACAAGAGGGTATAGTTACTAATTAAATTGACCATTCCTAAAATATTGGTTTTTGGCACCTCGTTGGCCTTGGTGGCACGTCTGAAATCGTCCAGTCGTGACCCCTTGTTCTCTTTTTCATTAACAGCGACCGGGGTGAATTTTCGTTTCCTATCCTGACTTACTGGCTTTAGAGTCGGCTATACCAAATGTTCATAAATTATAAAGCGGTAATGAACTATCATAGTTAAATTATTTTTGTTCTATCTCGCAGAAAATTATTAAAAGCTTAATATACATAAATATAATATTAATAAATATTAATGATAATATAATATATATACGTTTTAAATCTTAAAGTCGGTCTTAATTTTGTTTTCAATTTCGTTAGCAAGGTTTTCGTTAACAAGGTTTTCAATTTCGTTAACAAGGTTGACAGCTAATAACTGGAAAATCGACGCAGACTAAAACACTAATCTCCTCATGGAATTCGTAAACGATTAAATCGATTTCGAGAGAACCCCGATTAGAATATTGGGCCGAAGGTTCCCTCAAAATATCAGCAATACAATTGTATGTGTAAATGCTGGTTAACGTGTTCATATATAATAAACAGTTGCCTAAAATAGTAAAAAAGTGGTACTCTTCCATATGTCATTTGTTACATTTCTTGAAGTTATTTGAGTATTTTTAGGCTCATCGACCAGTGTTTCGCCTTTTACTCGAAACTGAGCAGAGCTAGTTCAAAATGCCCCCACAAATTCCACGGCGCATCTTTTACGACAATTTTTTAGACCGAAAGTACAACCGGTAGTGCTGGCTAAAACCGGAAAGAGTTGAGTGAAATAAAATTGTGGCCCAAAATTACAACCGGAAGTGAACCTAAAAATAAAAAAAATCAGAAATTTTACGTCGACAAATTGACCAGGTTATCGACCGGCTGTTTCTAATTTGTCAATGAACATTTAAGCCGGTTAGCGCCATGCATTCTCTCATAAAAGAAAAAACCGTTTACAAACTTTTTCACTTTATTGTGTATTTTCCGTGTTTCCTTTTCTAGACCTCACAAATTTTTCTTATTCAGACAACATTTATAGACGCAATAGCAGAGAAACAAACAAAATAATAAATCTCAAGATGAAACATTATTAGCGAATTATTAAAACATAATTGATAAAATAATATACATTAGAAAATTGAAGCAGACAAAAACACTAATCTCATGAGATCTCACAAGGCATCTCGCCAACTATGTCTCACTAAGGTAGTCAAAAGTTCGCACACGCAGGTGACCCAGATTTCGCTGAATTTTTTGAGATCATCTCGGTTTCTAGATACATTATTATATGAACATGTCCTTATACCATTTTAACCTTTGACAGCGTTCGATTTCTTGCCCGTCAGCTAGTTCAATGTGGCCGATTTCGAATTCACGGAAGATTCGACATCGCGAGCTTTCATCCAAGACTTTGGCCAAGTGCGAAATGTCCAATGTGTTCACTGGACAATTCCTTCCTGGGAAATAATCGAGCGATCCATTTTTATGAAAACGTTGAGCCGAGACTTTCTTGCTCATTAATAGATAACCCACTGAGGGGGAATAGATATCCAGCCGAGCTGCAATGATGCCTTCATTTTCAAACCTCATATGGAGCTGTCGAGTGGTTACGATCTATTTTCTGGACAAAACAAAAAATTCGAATAATATCACACCCATGTCAAAACGCCCCCCCCCACCCTCATGTACCAACTGATATTTTAATATGTCTGATTTCGGGAAGTATGTCCGAATGGCTCGAAAGTGGACTTATTGAACGCGCCATGCCTCCGCTGTAATATTATAAGAGATGAGTCAAAAGGGTTCACAGGAGTTAAACTCGAAAATGAGTTGTAACCATCCTGTGTTTCAGTGATTTCCGGCAAGTTTTGTAACAAAACAAATCGGCTTTGCCGTTCGGATTCTATATCGCCATGGCGGTATGGAATAAACTTGAATTCGGTTCCATTGTGGTAATGAGAAAGAGCATTCAAAGCATTTTTAGCGCCTATAGTTGTTTGATATTTGACAAGGAAAGAATTATAGCTATTGCCATTCCATTCAGAACTAGGTGATGCTTGTTTAACGCTCTCGATTTTTCCAAATTTTGCGGCTTCAAGTTCGAACTGAACGGTATCAATTTTTCCAATTAACCCATGAGCAATAACGGATCTTGTATCCAGAACATTTTCGAGACTTTGTGGGAAAGAAATTTGTAATAGTCACAGGACATCGATAATGGTCAGGCTATGAATTAACCATAGGCTATGGCGTTGGACTAACTTATTACGGTTTTCTGCGCCAATATCTGGTAAATTTCCCCCCACAACATTACGCATGCAAGTTTTAAACCGACCCATTCGGTTAGGAATCCGGAAAAATTCCAAGAATGATGAATCATATCTCTTGAAATAAACTAACTTTAGGATGGGATTCTATCTCGGGCTAATGCATCAATTTCTATGAGGTAAGTTTTTGAATAATCGCACGAAAATTTAGATTAAAAGTGAAATGTTAGAGAACATATGTGAAAATCTATAACGTCACTGGAATCACCGATATTTATATAATCAGTTGAAATTTCTAACTCCTGTCCGGTTAACATTCAAAAATGTCATGATTTTCGTGTTCAAAATGGCATAAAATGTCGCGCATTACAAGTGGGTTAAGAAGTACTGATAAGTATATATATAAAAATAACAGTGTTGAATTATTAAAATCTGAAAAGCATAGAGTAGTAGTCAAAAGAAGTAGTTTTGCTAATAAAAGCGCCATCCACAAACCATTGGATTATAGTAGTAAGAAGTAGGATCGACTCAGTCGGCACATAGTTCTTAACATTTATATCCTATTTTCATTCACTGTAAATCATTTTAATGTTTGTTCGATCTGTTATAAATTTTCCAGAAAAGAACGCATGGGGGACATTCAAAATATATATCAAACAAAATTAAATATACATTTAAAAGTATTACGTGGGCGAATCACGTTGCGTCATGGCGTTACGAGTTCAATTAATCTGTGCTACAATATTTAGGGGATTTACAGAAGTTTAATAAACACGATATATAATTATATCAACAGAGTATGGCCATGTAACGCGTTTTACACAAATAAAATTTAAGATTCACAAATTAGCCATCTTTCCTGTAAAGACAGCTATCAATAGGTGGTTCATCCTTGTTTTCTTCTTTTTCTGTTTTAAATAAAGCAAGAATTTTC
This sequence comes from Mesochordaeus erythrocephalus, assembly GCA_004367975.1. Classification (NCBI taxonomy): domain Eukaryota; kingdom Metazoa; phylum Chordata; class Appendicularia; order Copelata; family Oikopleuridae; genus Mesochordaeus; species Mesochordaeus erythrocephalus. The sequence continues at coordinate 6,955 of SCLF01008567.1, forward strand.
CCGTCGATTTGATGTGTCGTCAAAATTTCACTACTTATCAAACACGATTTGCATTTCGATATATTTTCAGCGTCTCCGATAAGTTCAATGAAGACTTGAGCCGCATCAGTCTCATCAGGCTGATGAACAAAGCATTCCACTGATGATATTGTAGCCACACCAGCAACCCTGACTTCATCTGGTTGTGGATCCATGCGACCCTCAATCAGTTGAACTTGGAGGCCATCTTTGTTGTAGGCCCTGGGGCTACCAATAGGGTATAAGTGAAATTATTAAAATTTTATTTGTATTTAATAAAAATAATTATAAACTATATAATTTATTTCTATAACATTTTCGTCATCATGGCATCATCAGTAGACTAAAATAAAATATGCATAATGTAACACATAATACATAAACTTTTATAAATCAAATAAAACTAGGATAGTAAATTTAGAAAAATGTGTGTATATTTATTTACTTTATCAATTTTTTACATCAGTATTGTTATTTTTTAATTTCATCCATTTATTATATTATAAACAAAATAAAAAATAATGAAAAAACAAACAATTGTTTATAATTATTATTAGTTTTTCGTCAGAAACAAATTTTATGTATTTTGTATTACATCATGCATATTCTATTTTAGTCCACGGATGATGTCATGATGATATAATTATTTTTATTAAATATTATAAGAGTCAATAAAGCAAATATAATTTATATGTATTATTAATTTTTACTGTCAAACTGTTAAATAATTTTTAATAAAAGAAAATAAGTAAAAGGCGCAATTATCAATTCAAATGGATATTATGTTGTACACCCCTGTCAATATCGCTCACTCCAGCCATTGAAGTGGGAGTTGATAGCTTAACCGGCCTTTTACGAATATGTTCTCAGAATATGCAAAATAATACGGCATCGTATAGTTAACTCCACTAAAGACATCTTTTTTTTAAACATGTTAACTTTAACACGTGGGGGTATGCTGTTTTCGGGGAACAAAAAATGTTGCAAATAGAAAAATGAGGTTTTAGTGATAACAAATAATGCAGATACAGCCTCATTTTAAAGATATTTCTCGTTTTTGATTTACTAAAGTTCTAAAAATATTTGGAATCTTTGTTGCTTTCAAGAAGTAATTTTTTTAAAGTCTTTCTACGTTTTTTACGGATACAAAATTTTACTTTACTGAAGTTTTTGAAATGTTTACTACGCTATCTACTATTTTAACAATATTATTTTAATACTTTTATGTTTTTATGAATAATTATTTCCAATCTACTAAAGTTCGGAAATGTTTGGTACCTTTGTAGCTATTTAAAGGTATTTTTGTACTAGCTACTAGAGCAATTACTGTTTACTGTGCTTAACAACTAGTAGCTTACTATAGGGTGGTTTGCATTTGTGTTGCTTCTGACTGCAGTCACTTTCATTAAAATTGGGTCATTTTTGACCATTGCGAATGAAAACAACGCAGAAAATACTTCTAAAGAGTTATTTATTAATTTTAGTCGCAGGTTCTTATACAGTATCGTTTCATATGTTATTCATTTCAATCGTATTTCGGACAGTATTTAATACTAATATTTCTCATATTATATACATGTCTGGTTCTTAGTACCTACTTTGACATGTCATTTTATAGCTACAATATTAATATCTCATTTGTTTTATTATTATGCCACGCTTTTTATTTGTTTACTTAAGCCTACTGTAAGGATTATGCGTTACTATTAATTGAAAAGTTAAAAAAAAAAAATTTGATTAGTGAATAATTCTATAATTTCTATTAGTTATGTAATTTTTAAGTTAGTCGCCTCGCTGTATATTTAAGACTCAAATAAGCTACCATGTGCGTTACACTGATTTCAATTGTAAATTCTCATTTCAAATCGCTTCCATTTACCTTATCTGCCTTATTCCTAGTTAATTAGTTCTTAATCTATGTTTAGTTTAAACGCCTTAATTATTTCAGTATATTAACTTATTACTAATTATTTTTTTATTAGGAATTATTATTTTAATTTCACTTAGTAATCCTTTATAAACTAGTTTAGTTACGCATAATGATTAGCCTGCATTTAAAATGCCTTGTAATCGATTATTTTTGCCTACCTCCATGATTACTTTACTGTAATTTGATTATCATTAATTAATCTTGCTTATATTCTGAAAGAATTTGATTAAAGTTCTGTATCCGTACGCGTTAATTGAGTCCAATTTCTGAGGAAACCGGGCATTTTTAAATATTGTGGGATTTTAAAATTGCCATAACTCGACCCGCACGGATGTCAGCTACATTTCTTAAATTATCGGATCCGAATTTCAGGAAGTATGTCCGATTAGCTCAAAGGTGGTTTTATTCGACGCGTCATGAATACAGCTTCAATTATTCTTAAAGGACCGGCCGCGCATTTTTCACTTTTCTAGTTTGTTATGATTTAGAAAAAATGCCAAGATACCACACTATGGTCACTAAAAAGTCGACTCGAAACAACTGCGCAAAAATTAAAGTTCAGGACGCTGCGGGAGGTAAATTGTGACCGTCATGAGGAAAGGCGAATCGCCTTATGAAAAACAATATAATTTCATCCACTCCCAGAAAATTGTTGTGAGGGCTAACTGATATAGCCCTCTCAGTTGAGATAGAGGAGAGCATAGGATCAAGGGGAAAACCCATTTTAATATACATTGACAACCTGTTATATATAACGGCGATTAACCAATTTCAGAACTGCATAAAAGTAACCGGGATTATAAGGCGTACGACGGGAGGAAGAGTAAGGGATTAACACAGATGTGCTTGGCGTGCAATGTAGCCAGATACCATCTGAGAGTTCCATAATGTACTATTTATTATTTTGTTAAAGGTTAAATGGTATATATATATATACGACTTATAACCATTTTAATAATTATTGACTCTCGTCACTATAACTTCCGGCCGCGCCTTTGATTTTAAAATACTCCAAAACTGCAGAAGTTTGGTTTATACTAAAATATTTGGCGATTTTAAATAATCCTATTCATAATTTGGCTGAAATAATTTACAATACAGAACTTTAATCAAATTCTTTCAGAATATAAGCAAAATTAATTAATGATAATCAAATTACAGTAAAATAATCATGTAGGTAGGCAAAAAATAATCGATTACAAGCCATTGTAAATGCAGGCTAATCATTATGCGTAACTAAACTAGTTTATAAAGGGTGACTAAGTGCAATTAAAATAATAATTCTTAATAAAAAAATAATTAGTAATAAGTTAATACACTTAAATAATTAAGGCGTTAAAAAAAACAAAGATTAAGAACTAATTAACTAGGACTAAAGCAGATAAGGTAAATGGAAGCGATTTGAAATGAGAACAAATGAGAACAAAAAAGTAAATTAATATGGTAGAAATTTATGCGATAGATAAATAAATTTGTAAACCCACATGGAAATCTGTAACCCACATGATAGCGTATTGAGTCTTAAATATACAGCGAGGCGACTAGCTTAAAAATTACATAACTAATAGAAATTATAGAATTATTCACTAATCAAATTTTTTAAACTCTTCCAATTAATAGTAACGCATAATCCTGACAGTAGGCTTAAGTAAACAAATAAAAAGCGTGGAATAATAATACAACATATGAGATATTAATATTGTGGCTATAAAATGAAATTTCAGAGTAGATAATAGGAAACAGACGTGTATATAATATGAGAAATATGAGTATCAAATACTTCCCGAAATTCGGTCCGATAATTTAAGAAATGTAGCTGACATCCGTGCGCATCGAATGAGTCCAACTTTGGCTCAAGTTATGGTAATTTTAAAATTCCACAATATTTAAAAATGTCCGGTTTCCCCAGAAATTGGACTCAATCAACGCGCACGGATGTCAGCTACATTTCTTCTCAAGTGATCGTTCACGTTGTCTTTAAGGGGGATTAATTGTATAACGCCGTATAATCTTGCATATTCTGAGAACAGATTCTGAACCGCAAGAAAAAACGATCACAAGTACTAAGGCCGGTTAAGCTATCAGTTACCACTTCATGGGGTGGCGATATTGACAGAAGTATTAATTTATTAAATTAAAATTGCAGTAATACGCAGGTGTCGAATTCAAGTATCAGTACTGAATACGACATTCGAGTTCAAAATTTACCCGAGATAATCGTTAAATATTAGAGTGTCCTCGGATGCCCAAAATAACCCTAAAGATCGAGTGCCTGATATTTGGCATTGGGTGCCGAGTTCACTATTGAAAGTTGATGGCTGTCGAATTGATCTGCCAACAAAATAATAGGAATATCTACCAGTTATACGAATAAATCGGCAAATTTTGGTCGTCGTGATTTGTATTTCATTTATATTGCAAAAATTGTGAATATCGTTTCCTATTCCTGGGACATTTCTATGGTGTATGAGCTGGCGTGAATCGTCATGGGTTAAATCATCACCGACACGGCTTTATTCTAGTAAACAGTATACTTAAGCCAATCCGTATATATCAATGTTTCATGTAATATTTTAGTTAAAAACCAAATTTACAATTTTACCTATAAATGTACGAAATTATTTTAGTTTTTTTTTACTTCCATGTATATTTGGACTCGAAATACAAAAAAAAAACATTCTCGAGTTTATACCCTCCCTATATGGGACATAGTTTTCATCATCTAAATCAATATTAGACTCCTTAAACTCTTTCGTTAAGCCCGTGGCTATTCTTCTGGCGGCTAAACCGAGACCCGCATCCCTTCCTTCTACCTTCAAAATTTTGTCGTTTGATTCAATTAAATCGTGGCCAGGAGCAACTTTGGAGAAGCATTTGAGTTGAAAATCGTAAAAATTAGAGTTTTCTTTTCCACAAATAAGCTGCCACAGTTCCGTGCGAATTACAAAATTCAAGATAATCCACTTATTTTCTTTTTGTACTGATAAGACGGAATGACGAGATTATTTATATCGTATGAATCGTTAATATAATATCAAAATCTAGTTTGGCTTTATAATCAATATTCAAATGATATGTGTCTATACGATTAATTTGTTAACGGATAATTGTCTCCTAAAGCAGGTCTTAAAGTAATCCTACAGAATATTTTGTGTTATAAATGTGGACTGGGTACCTAAATTATCCACTGCTGATTTTTGCCTATGTAGGCAAAATTCTAGGTAAAATTTGAGCTAGGTAAATTTGGGTGAATCATAACTTACTGGTTACATGTTATTATAATTTAACCAGTGGATACCGTGAGGGGACAAAACTTCCAAAACGCTCTTCTTTCGCAGATATCCCGATAATGAATAAACGTATCTGCTTCAAATTTTAAATTAGTACAGGGTTTTCAAATGTTTTTCAAACCAACTAAGTCTCGGCGAAAAACGTAAGTATGACTAATTTGGTAGACCAAAAGTTCTTTCTCGCTCTCGGTGAACATCACAGGATTAAGAAAAAATGTAACTGCAATTATCTCAGCGGAACTCAGTTTCCCGTAGGAACTCAGTTTCAATTTATTATTTTTCTTTACGTATCATTGTTGGCATAGAAAAAATTCGTTCTCATAATTGTTCAGAGGTTTTGGTTATTGAACATACGGTGAACCTACCGAATTGTTTTCCAAAATTGTCTCATCCGTTTCGTAATAATAACCTATGTCACTAATTATTTCTCCTTCATTCTCTATATCATGTACAACCTCTAAAATTGTCACGTTCTTAGCCAATAAAAAAATCTATAAATCGATTTTATCCAACTAACCAAAAGTCACGTGAGGAAGAGAATATTATAAATATAAGAAGATTATATTGATTAGCGAATAGTTAAAAATTAATTACTAGTATTGCATACAGTGGGGTACCTGAAAGCGCCACAAAACGTCGCTCGAAAAACTGTGGCGCTTTCTAGCATATGTGGCGCTTTA
>SCLF01008678.1:0-12869 GCA_004367975.1 Mesochordaeus erythrocephalus
GCGCCAGTTTGTATCGTGACGGTTAAACAGTAAAAGTTCAAGTAGTAAATTTAGGGGAATTTAATCTCCCTGATCAGTTCGAGTAAAACGCGACAAACTGGTTGATGAGCAAAATTTTGTCAATGAGCGCATATGAGTAAAGGGCAGATGAAAAGAAAGCTTAGCTCTTATCGACTTCTCAATTAACCCTCTTAGCAAAACGTACCACGATGTGGTTTTTTCACCACGAAAATGGCTACAGTTTTTGATACATAATCCCTATGAAATCAGTCATATCTAAAGATTACGTGTTCGAGTCGGTGTGGGTGCAAGTTTTTTTCCCTTTCTTTAACGTTTAGCGAAGTCGAGAAAATTTTGCTAAGAGGGTTAAATCATTTTTCGACAATTTCTGAACCGAGAGTAGATACAATTCTCTAATTTTCACCCATTGATTGCCAGAAACTGCTAAGCTATTATAATATTCACGCAGCTTGATTGCGAACAACCTCTATTGCAAAGTGTTTATTTTATCACCATTAGATAATACTGTTTGTGCACGAAATTTCTCATTCTCGAGATGTATACTATTACCGATAAACATGAGGAAAATTGGCTCCAAAGGGTGCACAAGAGTTACTTTCTGAAAAGAGTGTACAGAAGTCGAGGATAAGGTACATCCAGTGACATTGACTACATAAACAGATTACTACAATACACTACTACGCAAAGTGAGTATACGACCACAAATTATTGGACCCTACACCATTCATCGAAGGGTTTAATTAATTACGTACCGTGAGATATTGATCGATTTTGAGTCCATGCGATGGTTCATCTTCAGCCTCCCATTTTGGTAGTGGTCGATCGTAATCATCCTTTCCACAGAGCCAATACGTCATCACTTCTCCTTTACCTAATTACAAATTATTTAGTTTAATTCGTGCGCGATTTTCTTCAGAGCAATAGGATATATGATTTTTTGAATTACTTATTTTATTTTATCCAGCTAAGACTTACAGCAAGAAATAGCGCCACAAAGATATTTGAATAGGGTTTTATCGCGCGTTAAATGCAATGTGACATTTATATCTGCAACGGCATTTAACCTGAACAGCAGATGAAGGATTCACCATAATTGAAAATAATTATTTCTAGTATTTAGCGCATTTTGACCCATTTATGAACAGTCCTTAATCGTTAATTTGACGGATGTGGGTTACGATTATGATCCAATGAAATGTTTTGTGTCATCGTGACGTACTCGCCATTGTTTATTGAAGGAAAGAGTTATGGATGGGTCACCTAAAATATTGATAATCCACTTTCATCCCATATTTCATCTTAGTTTCAGCTTATACAAACCTTATTGATCATATGATTATAGCGTTAACATATATTTACTTCAGTATGCAACCTACACATTTATCTTCTCCCGTTCTCCCTAAGTTACGGATGGGTCACCTAGAATATTGATAATCCACTTTCCCATCCTAAATAAGTAAATATATGTTAACGCTATAATCACGATGACACAAAGCAGTTCATTGGATCTTAATTGTAACCCACATCCGTCCAATTAACGATTAGGGACTGTTCATAAATGGGTCACAATGCGCTAAGTACTAGAAATAATGATTTTCAGTTATGGCGAATCCTTCATCTTGTGTTCAGGTTAAATGCCGTTGAAGAGATAAATGTCACATTGCAGTTAACGCGCGATAAAACCCTATTCACATACCTTTATGGTGCTATTTCTTGCTGTAAGATTAGCTGGTTAAAATAAAATAAGTAATTCAAAAATCATATCTCCTATTGCTCTGGGTTCGCACTTAAATATGAATCCAATCGATTAAAGGATTTATCTTATGGAGTTTACAGTCTAAATTATTCGTAATTATTATATAAGAGAATACACCACTCTAAACGTTAACGCACCAACTAAACGTTAACGCACCGCTTTTTCTACTTACTCGTCTTTTGTCTGAACGCACCATTTTCTAAACGTACCGCTAAAACTATCGAACCCTTTATCGGAATTAGTTTATTTTTGTCTCATCTTGTGCGCTTCATCTCCTGACACCTCTGCACCAAAAAAATATGCATGTAAAATCATAGTTTTCATTTGTCGCCGAATTAAACATTAACGCACCAGACTAAAGCTTAACGCACCTACTAAACGTTAATGCACCGCTTTTTCTCACCTCGATGTGGTGCTTTAATGTTTAGAGTGGTGTATATATGTATATTTACTAAATTACCTGCCCAACAGGCTACTCTACCAGGTAAATGTAAAACATTATTAAATCGAACCACGGACGGTTAGTATCGTACTGTGCTGAATTTAGGATATACATTAATAACATTATAATAAAATATAAACAAAATAATCAGTGTTCTGCAATTTTTCGTGTAAGTGGTGATACCTAGATAATTATGTATTATTTCAAATAAATCAACGTTAACGTATGCGGTATCCTTAGTTTCTTTTTCGAAAGGCGACACCAAATTTTTTCCCAAGCTAGCTCATCGCCAGAGATTCACAGCTTAGTGAAGATGGGATATGGACATATGTGTGCCAATGTATATGTCCCGTTTAAGTATCGCATTTAGTTGGGCAAAATTACCTTTTAGCTCGACTTTTCCACGTTCTTTTAGTTGAAAACCTTCATCTGCAGCAACAAGATTATCGCGGCATGACCATGAAATGTGTATTCGCGACGCTACGTAAGAGATTATAGTTAATTTTGATTTAGACTCGTATATTATGCACTGCCTTATGAATGACAATGAATAGTGTAGCATATCCCTTTCCACTCCCACTTGGGCCGTTAGTTGCAAGCTCCTCTTGAGTGAGTAGAGTTCATTTCTAGTCTATACATGTTTTTTGACTCAGAAATCGCCCGTTAGTTTTGTGTAGTTTTCTGACGTAGTTTTAAAGCGTAAGTGGAAGCTAAAAACTAATTGAATAGATACGGAAAATTATTGTGTCAAGTCGAATTTTGATGATAAAACTTCTAAACTCAGTATATAAATTTTACAACGAATTAAATTTTACAACGATTTTACAAATTTTACAACGAATTTCATACGACAACTCCATCATAATGGAGGTTATGGCCACAGATTGTTTAACGGTACGTTCGCATATTCTGTATACAGACACGTATCTGCAGTTTAAAATCATGATTTGTACTACTTATAATAGGATAGAAATTTATAAACTAGGGGATAAATATTTACTTACGTAGACCAGTGGATTCCATACGGCTAGCTGTATTGATAGTATCACCAAATAAGCAATATCGTGGCATAGCAAGACCGACTACGCCAGCGACAGCCGGGCCCGAATGAAGACCAATTCTAATTTTTAATGGCACCTGAAGTATTTTAATTTGTTAATTTATAAAGTTGATTTGGCGCAGAACAAGATACTGTCAGCCGTTGCTTGTTCGACTAGCCTACCACTCCCAGATGTCTATTAATGGCCGGATATTGGGAAATTCGACGCGCCTACGAGTCCCGTTATCTATTTGAAAACCAGCTTGAGCAATTATAAGAGACCTTGATATGTCCGTCAGTTCACCTCACCCAACTCGTCTCACTCACTACCAGGTTATCACAGAAATTCAACAACACTAATGTACTGACAGTTAGGATGTAGCTACAGACACAGCCAATATGCAGGACGCTTTCTAAAAATTTAAATAGATCCGTGTAATGCATTTCACTGCAAACCGAATTTTCAGTTTTAATTGCTCTTTAGTTGAACGAGAAAATGATAGCGAAATTAGGGACTAAAAAGGGTTAATTAGCAGGTTCGTTAGCGTTGTAAAAAAAATAAATGAACACAAACAGCGCTAGAACGCACCAACGGCGTTAGAGGCCCACTAGCGGAGAGAATTCAAGCTTGAACTCTCGCGGAAAAATACGGATACATATACTCTGTTCTCACAGTTTCTAAGCATTCAGTATTTCAACTATTTCAACTAATTGTAAGATTTGGCACGCATTGCACGAAGTAAACACAGTGGTTAATTGAAGTATGTAGAAAGGTGACTTTCGTCTTGGAGTTCTCGCAGCAAGCTACCAAGACGAAGAAGATTACGGTTATTATGGAAATAAAAACCCGGTAATCAAGGTAAATTACCGTGGGAGCATACTTAGTGGGGGAGGGAGTAATTAGAGCAATTAATTGTATTTAAACCTGCAAGTTAGCACGTAGAGAACGATGGCAGATGACGCTTCCGGTTCGAGCTAAGATTTCTACAAAGAAATCAAGGACCGCGGTAGGACAGCTTTCCAGAAAAAAACGATAAAAAAGAAATAGAGCGAGGGATCATTGACATGAAAGGAGAAGTGGATAGCTTACAGAAAACGTAAGGTCGGCGCTTGAAGGTAACAGTAGTCTAAGTAAACGGGCGGAAGAACATAAATCTACGATTTGGCTTTCTTACATAGACAAGGAACTGCAGAAGATAGCCGGAAAGAAACGATTTTCATGACACAAGAAGAGCCAAGAAATGGAGAAGACACTCAGCAGAATCTTAGAAACGAACTAAACAGATGAAGAAAGAGAGTGGGGGATGTAAAAACTGGAATCTACAACAAGGGACATGCGAGTCAACGGAACCTACGACGAAATTTTAGAAAGGTTAACCGAAATAGTAGAAAAAAAATTCAGAAAACCAGAACGAACGGGATCGATTGATTCGAGGAAAATGGAAGAAATCCATGAGTCCAGAAGACTACGTTTCTGTGGGGAAGGAAGGCGACACGATAAGAAAAAGCATTGAAGGCTTAGCTAAGTATTTAGACAATAATGAACTTATAGTATTATTGGAAGAAGAAAGTCGGCGGGGATGCAGGTATTACAGGCAAAGAAGACGACCACCAAAGCGGATGCTAGAACGGTATGCTAGAACGACCAGTAGCGTTGCAGGAGAAACAGGGGGCAATATTAGCAGAATTTGCAACTTCAGTAAGCGTCAGGAAGATAATAAAAGACGTGAATGAAATATCAGGACAGTATCGGAACTGTAAAGTCGGAAGAAGGACGCAAAGACTTCCAATAGAGAAAAAACACAAGCACCAGTAAGGAGTAGAACGTGAGCAAATGCCGAACGTGCAGTCTCTTGGGCCACACGAAAGACAGGTACCGAGGAACAACTCAACAATTCTATATATGCGAGCAGTTCAGCCACACAATCTTCGCGGAGTATTATGACCCACACGAAAACTAAAAAGGGGATTGATCCCTACTGTGACTCCATTTTCCCAATAAAACCAATTTTGGGCAAAAATGTGTGTTCTATGTGAAAAGAAACTGTTATATGTAATAGGCAGTGGGGGTGAAGTTAAAATACTTCCACGAAGTTTATTGGGAAGTAAAACTTCGGAGGAATTACGAGAAACAGAAATAAAAAATTTCCACTTACATGAACGACCCTATAGTAGGTACGTAGTAGGTACACCAACAATGGACCTACTATTCGAAGGAGACAGTCTGCGTGATAATACGATATTCATAACAAGCAAAAACTGCATACCTATTTTAGAAACAGACGTTCTGCTCAGACCGAGTAAACTGTTTAATACGCTGTTATATACATCGTGTTCTTCAAGGGAGATGAAGAACGCAGATGGGGGGAAATGAATGGATAAAACTAACTGGAGAGTGCTCAGGTGGAGGAGGAGGATGGGAGCAAAAACGTAGCGGGAAAATGGGATTTTCCAAGATTTCCAAAAAATAAAATACGTAAATTGTCATTTTTTCGCGCGAAACTTAAAAAAGCCGGAATAGGGATTACTAGCAAATCCGAGGTTTGCAGAAAAAGTGCAAGGGCACATGGGAAAATAAGTGGAGCTCGAAAAAATGATAGAATTAATTAGAGTAATATTTTCGAGGGATTGGGACAGCACATACCAGCATGGAAAGCACGGGGAATGAAAAAAGCAAAGAAAAAACATGATATTGGAAAAATTAAAATCCAGGAAATGGAAGAAAAGACGAAAAAAAAGAAGATACGATGCTTAGAGGTGGGGAATCCAGAATTCACATAATAATGAAGGAGGTAGAGTTGGGGGAGAACAATACTTCTAAAGAAAGAAGAAGAATAGAGGAAATTGTAAAAAATATTTAAAAAATTTCATTTTGTTTAAAGGATGAATTATCTAGAATTGCGAATCTCCCCAATTTGAAAAAATACATGTGGAAAATTCGGCTACTGTAGTATCTCAGAGGTACAGGACCCCGTACCGCTGAAGACCTCAAATGAGAGAGATGATCCAGACAAATATAAATGAGGAACGAATGAAGCGTACAAGCAGCGCTTGGAATAGTCCTACATTATTATCTGTATTCCAGAGTGGGGAATGCAGACTGGTTATAGATTGCAGGAGAGTTAATGAAGTAATCCCTATAAACGACCTAATCGTAAACCTGAATAATTCAACGGTCATCAATTGTATCGATTTGGCTGTAGGTTGCACCAAATTCCAATTGCTGAAAATGCAGCGGAAGTCCTTACATAGCGGAATAAACTGGGACAGTTTATGTTCACCCCATGCGAATCAAAAATGAACCAGTACATTTCCAAAGATGTATGGATTTGGCTTGCTGGGGTACATCTCTCGAGACTCAAATCATATACATGCACGACTGCTTCATCCATAGGAGGAATGAAGATAAGAACCTAGATCAACTCGAAAAATAATGGAAATAATGTAGAAGTACTGCCTTCAGATCAAGGCCAACACGTAAGTCTTCTTAACGAGCAGACAAAATTCTGCGGACGTACGATTAAAGAAGTAGAAGTGAGGGTAAGTGACGAAATAATAGAAACAATAAGAAGCATTCAAACTCCAAAGCATAAGAAAGAGGCACACAGAGTGTTTGGTCAATGTAGCTTCCTGAGGGGGCGACAAAGAATTTCGCCAGAATAGCGGCACCAATTACGGCAACCTAGAAAGGAAACACCATTGGAGTTGACTTCATATTGGAAAGCCACGCTTCCGAGAAAGCATGACATGAACCGCTGACGTGAAGAAAGACGCCGGAGAAACCAAATAATAGAAATAAGAAACAACGAAAAAAGTAAGGAAGCCGAAAACCTGAGTTACATTTCACCATATAAGCCCCGAACAAGAAATGTGACCCAGGAAACCGAGCTAGGGGTAAGGGCAAAGGAAGGATTTTCTTCAAATAAACAATGACGAAAATGGAGGAAACCGAAAACAAGAAAACCTCGATGAATTGCAGATAATGAGTGAAGATACAACGAATAATAGCCAACGGGAAGTGAGATAATTGTCGTAGGAAAAGAGGGGCGTATAGAGTAGAAAAGAGAAGGAAAAAGAACTAGTAGATAACAGAGGAAACCGAACCAATGGGAGGCTATGAAAAAACAAAATCTAATTATAAGATTTGGTTTATTGAAGTGGGTAGAAAGGTGACGTATCAGTACTATACTATGTACTGCAACATACTATATTACTATTCGTGTACCAATAAATATGAATAAAATACGATACCATATTAACATAAAAAAGTAGTTATTTGTATATAGGAGTTATCATGGTTCAATAGACTCTTCATCTAACACATCACCGGAGTTAATGCTGAAGTTATCCTCGGCTTCAATTTCAATGAGTATAGCACTTGGATTAGCGCTGACAAATTTATAAGTCCAATTAAGACCAGCCTTTCAAAACCACCCTCTGGACCTCGAAATTCACATTATCCAAAATGGACAAATTGACTTTGAGTGTCCTGAACTTTAGGTTTTAGGCAGTTGTTTCGAGTCGAATTTTTAGCAAACATAACTTAAGATCTTGGCATGTTTTCTAAATCATAACAAAATCAAAAAGTGAAAAATTCTTGATTTTGTCGTTTAAGAAAGTGTAATAAACGGTATATTTCATTGTATAAGTACAGCATCGACGCTATACAATTTTAACATAATGTCCACGGGATAAGGATACATATATTGATATGAATTAAAGACACCAAAGTGACTACGATCGTTATAAAATTGAGTTTCCAGAGCTCCAATGTTTTCGAAGTGAAGTCGCTTATTGAACCCGACCGATGTCGAAATACGCCAAAAAGTGTATTTTTTCTCTCTGCGTTGCAATATTTTACCGTTCATCACGAAACCTTATGAATATTTTAAAACAAAATTTATAACAATCGAAAGCTAAGAATTTAGTTTCTAGGTATTTTAAAGCCAGTAACCACCACCGGGGAGAGCTGGGGGTTACGCGTATAAGGGTATAGGATATTATTAACCTTAGGGGGTGGGTTATGTTTCTCATCCCACAGAGCACGCCGTCCCAGACTATATCAAATATATAGCCTACTCGCAAAGGGGGGACAGGTAAAAGTTTTCTCGATGTTTCTCAACATTTCTGATGTAAAAGTATGGAGTGCTGGAATGACGTGAGGTTCAGTTGTTTCCGTCGGAGTACAGTATTGGTTGGGAGCAGTCAATCGACAATTTCGTTGAGAAAGTTGAAAAACTGCGGAAAAGAGTTCGATCGAAAACATCTGTTTTCATTCACTTCATTAAATATCATTTATTCGATTATTTAGGGCCGACTAAGCCATTTGGACTCACTGTGCTCGCACATGACCAACTAATTGAGACAAATCATCAGAAGATTGATAGTCTCCAAACCCCGCATAGCATGAGCTCAATGCAAGCACATATAGAGCCAAATTCATCGGCCGATACACGATGGCGAAGAGACTGTACTCGTGTCAGCAGTGTCTTCAACAACGCTCCCTTTGTCGATAAACCATTTAGTAATCTCAAGACATCTCAACCCAAACCAACGGGTACCCTTAGTTCTACTGACTAAATTATACTTCTATTTTATAAATTAACTGCCTACTTCACTACACTAACGTAATACACTGCCTTATATTACTGTCTTATCATACACTATACCTAAATAAATGCCCAAAATACATAACAAGAGCAATGAGACCTTCCAAGGGACATATGGATTACTACCAGATGTACTCAGATTACAACCTAACACCGAAAAACTAACACCGAAAAACTTATTCACATTTTTTGACTTCTAGTGGCTATAACTATATAACGGGTTAGGAAATCGGGGTTAATCCTATGAGAAGAAATGACAAACCCTGTAACGTATCAAATTGTAACGGTCTTTATAGATTTTCTCGGAGTCCTGTTATGTAGTTATGCCAACAAATGTGATTTCGGTATGTATGTCAGATTATAGCCCAAAAATGGAATTCCTAAAGACAAAATAACGAATTTTCACTTTTAGATTTTGTTATGATTTATAAACATGCCAAGATCCCAACGCATGTTCACTACAAATTTGACTCGAAACAACTGCATAAAAACTAAAGTTCAGGACGCTCAAAATCAATTTCTCCATTTTGGACAATGTGAGTTTCGAGGTCCATTGGCTTAAAACATATAATCGTAGTATGTTTTCAATGCTCTTATTGGATGCCCAGGGGCCTAATTAGTCTAGCGCGATTTAGTTCGATTTACGTCGGTCAGCCTTGACTTTCTAGTCATTCAGTCGTATTTAAAAATTATGTAAATTATATAATAATTATATAAACAATTATATAAACAATTACATAAATTATACAAAACAAGTAAAAAGCGGCTCGTGTAAAATGTTCTCAACAATCAAAATTAGCTGCATGCTATTTACTTTTTAAACTAGTTCACTAACAGATCTACTGTTAGAAAAACCTTAATTTGATCAATTAGTGTGGAAATCATCAAAAAAGTTGTCATAATTTCTTTACCTGGGGCATGTGACGAATAATAAATGTAGAAGTGGCACTCAATATATCCATGGCCAACATACATATTTCAGGGGCGTGCCTTTCGCCAATGTTCTGGGGTACACCAGAGGAAACCATGTATGCATCACCAATTGTTTCAACCTATGGAAATTCAAAAAAAAAATGAAGAGACTCGCTGAAGAGTAATTATTGGAGACGCAATACGATTAGAAGCAACACTTATTTACAGGTCTGAGGGTTTATTATGGATTCCAAAAACGGCTAAATATGGCCATTTAAGGCGTCACGACGAATCAAAAATGTAGAATAAAACTTTTAGGTTATAAGACATATGTCCAGAGGCGTCCTCCCTCCCCCCTAAAAGTTGCAGACTACACGCTAACTAGACTTAGCTGGTCTGATAGACCCCGAAAACCCCTATTTCACTTTTAAAAATGACCATAATCTGAGAAGAATCAATTGTACGCACTTTTAGTAATGTAAAACTCTGATCGTGAAGCCAAACTCTGTAACATATCTAATTTTAAGGGTATTTGATAGATTTTATCATGGACCCGTTATTTGGAGTGGGCGAATTTAACCCTCTTAGTAACCATTTGTCGACTTCGCTTGGGAAACAAAGACCATTAATTGGTTATACGAATTTAACGTTAGGAGTTGGAATATTAGTCATAATTAAAGCTCTGCGACCATACGAACTCGTTCACGTCATCTTTAGTTTTGAGACTATTCATAATGTTACTAGACCTAAGAAATACTACACCGATACACTGTCATCATAAACAAGACGCCGAAGCGAGCCCGTATCCACTGAGCTACCGAAATGATGACTAGCCATAAATGAGGAAAATGGCTCGCGACGAAAGTCAGATTTGAAGACAATCAGAAAAACTAGGACAATAATGAATATTAGGCTGGAATCACAGATAAATTTCGTGTTACTATTTTCAAATTTTAACTTCTAGGGGTTATGTATCAAAAACTGTAGCCATTTTAGTGGCGAAAAAACCAATTAATGGTTGAAGTTGCTAAGAGGGTTAAAAAACATTCGAAGATCGCAAAGTATGTTCACTAAAAATTTGACTAGAAACAACTGCGTTAGAACTATATTTCAGCACGGTCGGTGTCAACTATATGCGACTCACGTTTTGTCTTTCGAGGGGGTTAACTGTAGGAAGGGATATTATTTTGGCTATTCTGAAAACAGATTCGGAACCGCAAGAAAAAACTCTATCAGACTAGGTACGTCTCGTTAACGTATTGGGTGGAATTTACAGGAGGGGGTCTAGAGAGCAAGAGGTCGGTTAACGGACCTTAGTGGGTCTGATAGCGTTTTTCATTGCGGTTCCGAATCTATTTTCATAATGTCCATATTTATAT
The DNA here is from genome assembly GCA_004367975.1 of Mesochordaeus erythrocephalus. Classification (NCBI taxonomy): domain Eukaryota; kingdom Metazoa; phylum Chordata; class Appendicularia; order Copelata; family Oikopleuridae; genus Mesochordaeus; species Mesochordaeus erythrocephalus. The sequence goes on from SCLF01008678.1 coordinate 11,159, forward strand.
TCTTTCGTACAGTTAACCCCCCAAAACCCCTATTGTGAGGTCTTAAATTACCATAACTTGAGAAGAGTCAATTGTACGCACTTTTCGTAATATAAAACTTTTATCGTGAAGCCAAACTCTATGACATATCAAATTTTAAAGATATTTGTTACTTTTGTCATAGGCCCGTTATGTGGAGTGGGCGAATTTAAGTCATAACTGTCATTTTGTGAACTATGTCGGATTGGCTCAAAAGTGGGCTTTTTCGACGCGTCATAACCCAGGCTTTAATTCTTCTCAGGGCACCGACCCCTAATTCTTAAGACGTGACCCTTTATAGGCCAAAAACTGTACCGAGAAGGGTAGAAATTTTCAAAAAGTGACAAATTTTTCACTTTTCGATATTATTATGATTTAGAGAGCATGCCAAGATCGCATAGTATGTTCACTAAAAATTCGACTCGAAACAACTGCGTTAAAACTATATTTAAGGACGGTCAAAGTCAACTATAGTCGACTCATTGTTGTCTTTACCCGTTGAAGCTATGATACCTGGCTATTGAAGGGTCTTAAAATTCTATTAATATTTCTCTCCGATAAATAACGAAAAGCAGTAATAGAACAGCGAGACACGCGAAATGCCATTAAAATACTATTTTCCCGGTTAAAAAATATGCCTAGAAAGCCAAGAATGATACTGTAGCTAGTGTAAATACAGCTCTCAATTATAAACAATAATTTCTCGTCAATTTTAGACATTTACCTACAATTGTCTTTCCTTCTCGCGCTGTCTCTTTCTCGACTCATCGATCGATTAAGATGGCGACTACTCTAGAGATGACTCGGTACCAAACGACTAAGAGAAATAATTCAATATATAGTCACATTGAGAGGTGGGACCGTACAATTTCAATTAAAATCGATTTCTACAGCTGAGATAGTTAAAGTTGAAGTTAACAAACTGTCTGGATTTTTTGTCGGTCTGCAAATGCGTTATGTTGAACATTTTGTTGGAAAGGTATTTGAAAATCCGGTAATAAGTTTAAATGTTAAACATATACGTTCATTCGGTCTCGAAATATTTGCAAGATAAGGGTCCTCGCGGACACTTTTGGTTTCGAGGTATCCACTGGTTAAGAATGTGAGTGCCCTAAGCAATATATGGCTGCAATAGAGTTCACTAATGTTCAAGCTGCTTGCGTCCTACAGTAGATTGTTGTCATTACTGCAAAAATGAGGAAGTTGATAATAACTAAGCCTTATTATTTTAAAAGACCATATCTACTGGAGGGAACTATTTTTTGTGCGGATTACCAATTTTTGTAACCTACCAGCTTAAAATGGATGAGCCTTCTCATTTTGGTCAACTTCCCTGGCTGCGTAAATAGTAAAAAGACAAGTCTTAATGAGTTATTCCTTAGGTACCTCTAGGTACCCCTGACGCAACAATTTGTTGTGATTCGCGATCAAAAATTTGATTTCCTCGGGCGTTCTATCTGCCTGAGCGTTTTATTTCATGGGCGTTTTATTTGCCTGGAATATATTCTATAGGTATGTATATCCCAAATGATCCCAACACATTTTACCTTAGAAGATTTAGACACCCCAGAACATGTCTAATTATTATATATATTATCAAATATTTTTATTAATATTATTATTTTAATAATTTATACATGATAATAAAATAATGTAGGCAATTTTCTATATTGTCAATACATCTCCGTAATTC
>SCLF01008789.1:0-12866 GCA_004367975.1 Mesochordaeus erythrocephalus
AAATATCAAATTAATCTAGGTGTATTTTGATTTTTATAATTATTTTCAGATTCCAGTTTTTACTGGGGTTTAATTGCTATTATTTTATTTATCGGCAGTATAGATTACGGGTAACAGAAAATCCAATTGAACAACCTAGACAGTTCATATTAAATTCTAGATTTGACTATCTCCAGATAATATTACTTTATCCCTTTATATGAAATGTTTCCAGATTTTAACCATACAATTTAGATTCTAGATTCTATAATACTAGTTTGTTCCCTGTTCATAGAGCCACTGACACTCTTTGAAAGTGTTCGATTCTGGGATTATGAGTCCAGACAAAGATTAATGGGTCAAATGTCCCCGAATGATCTGCCCATCCCCGTCCTACGTAGACAAATGGACCTGCCGTAAGTGTATAATTGCTATTCCTCACCATTATATACATATATATTTGAAGATTAATTATAATTTTGATTTTTAAGTGTACTTTTACTAATCTTTTTTTGACTTTATCCTCCAGATCCTATATCTATATCCCAAATCCTATATCATCTAGATTATATTATTATTATATCACATGTTTCTAGCCATATAATATTCTAGGTACATTTATTATCTAGGTACCTATTTACCAAAATATAACCCATTTAACTCCCATATGCAACTTTTGCTTAATTATTCCTATAGTTCTAAATTGTAAGTGACATATGTTCGATATCTTAGGTCTGAAACCGATTGATGTTCTTGCGAGACATAATTTCAATAATTATAATTGAACTATATCTAGCTCCATATGGCAAACTGCGCTCTATTTAATCATCTATAGAAACATAGGAAACCGTCCATAGAACAAAAATAACAGGGCTTCACATCTGACTCATTCGTATTTTATTAGCACAATTACCTACTCGTCAGTCAACCTCAAATTATCTCCAACCTGAAATAACAGCTCGGTTTCCTAAATCCAAATTGCTTTTGACTCTAGACTTTACCCAAATTTCTAGACATTAATATCGGCATTAGTTATCAAACCCAATTCTTTTACCAAGAATAACAGATTAGTATTCTAAATCCCGATTTTGATTTCAACCGTTTTGAGATTACAGATAATTTAATTTGAGGTCATTCCATATAACAGACATATATACCCTAGACTATTAAAGTACGATATTTCTAGTCAAAAATATATCATCTTGAAAATCATACTCTCGTCCGCAAAACTGCTATTGTCAAAAATTATTTGTCAGAAAATTAGGGATTCAGATGTGACCCATTCTTATTTCTTGAGCTAATATGTTCAAATATATATGTGTTTTTAACTTATAGATTTATAATCTATAGATTTTTTGAGTATCTATTATATTTATTTTATAGGCTACCTGAACGCACCAAGTCCGCGAATAACGGTCCCTATTCGGTTATAGATTTCCGAAAGGAATGTACTGCCCGGGCCTCAATAACCGCTCCAGAATTGGACAAAATGGGGGTATTACGTGGGCTTGTAACCGTCACCCCCTTTCAGGCAAGTCAATGGCTGTCAAAAATAGCCAAAAATTATGGTTCCTGTGCCTGGCAGGTATTATATATGAGGCAGCCCGGTTGTGATAGGACGGACCACTTGCGGATGTATTGTAGCTGCAAAGAATGTTTGCTGAAATTCCGTGGACTATTGATAAATTCATTTTTATTACCAAAACATCTTATTGGCGAGACGGCTATGGAAATGCTACACGACATTGTTTTTCGTAAGTAATAATGATTTCTGACTACATCTATTACTATTTGTATTTTTAGACTTTCAGTACTTACTATAGATAAAAAAACTATTCTAGATTTTCTAGATTTTATCATATTATTAATATTAATTATAGATTATACATTTTACCTATACCAGCCTGGTCTGTTAAATCCAAACCGATTTTGACTGTCGATTTTCACAAAAAAAGATTTTTCTAGACCTTTTCTAGATTTTTTCTAGATATTAATTATTGATTATAAATCAGCTTATTGATTATATAGTATCCCATGTACATGTGGAATAATTTATTTTACTCATTATCCGTTTTGGTTATTCAACTCAAATTATTTTACTCAACAATAACAGATTAGTATGCTAGATCCAACCGATTTTTAAACGGTTTTGAGATTACAAAAATTTGATTTGCAGTCATCTCACAACAACAATCACACCAATAGCCACATATACCATAACTTATTCTTGTACGGGTTTCCTAGCCGAAGAAATTCTTAAAATTTTTCAAATTTTCGCTTTTCTATTTTCAAACGTTTTCCACTAATCTGTGGGTTAATAAGCCCCAGTACATATCCGACATTATGCATCACTGCACCATATTGGCACATCTATATTAAACTATAGATACCAAATAGCTGTAATGTACATCAATATGTTAAAATCTAGGAATATTACTTTATATATGTTTTAATAATGGTTTTTTCTATATATAATTCTACCTATATTAGTATTTACTTCTATATTCAGTTGGGAAGCTAAATGCAGACGATGAAGTTGTATTTTACAACAAAAAAATCCCAAATAGAGGTGGCCATCTTATTATAGATTTAGCACCACACGACCCAAAAAATCCAATCGCGGTCTTTGAGAGTAAAACCGCAGTATATTCTATTCTAGGTCTTATATTTTGTGATCAAAAAAAAATATTGGATTTGTACAAAATAGATTTTATAAATCTACATCCGTGGTGTAAAGTAATTTTGAGGTGCCTACATCTATTTTATGGGACCAAACATAAGGAAAAGATACTGGCAGACTGGGAGTCCAATCAATATTTAGAGGACGACGACTTGGCCATTGGCGTATCCACTGCACAATACCTAACAGCACAAAATGCACTGACGCACGATATGGAACGCAGGATAACGGTTTATTACTCTTAATGTCTATGTAAAAATTGAAATTTCCACCAAAAATTATATCAGTATCATCCGTATTATTATTATATTATATAATTTTTGTTTTTTTTTTGCTTTTTATATAGATAACTAAGTTTTTATTATAGATGTACTTTTTTATTTTCGACGTAAAAAAAGGCTTTTAATATTTTTGGCATATGAAATGTACACCAGTCCCAATACATATTTTTAGCTAGATCTGATCTTATTTCAAAAAATAATTTTACCTATATTAAACAATCATAAATCCAGTTCATTGTAATGCATTCTCTACGCAAATAATGTCATTTTTTATTAACGTTCAGAATGTCAATTGATATTTTAATTTCTGGATTTATTTATAATTTTGATTGAGCGCAACAAGAGTTACTATTTGATCATGCATTTTTACGTGAGTAATGTCCTTTTTTATTAAAGTAAGTAATGTCATTTTTATTAACGTACAGAATGTCATTTTTATTAACGTACTGAATGTCAATTGATATTTTAATTTCTAGATTTATTCATAATTTTGATTGAGCGCAACAGAGTTAATATCTAAACAAAAATATTTTATTAGCGTACATAGTGTCATTTTTATTAACGTACAGAATGTCAATTGATATTTTACTTTCTAGATTTATTCAAGATTTTGATTGAGCGCAACAGAGTTAATATCTAAATAAAAAATATCCACACAGCATACTTTCATTATTTTTTCTGATGGCAACACTGATGGATAATATAATTTCCTACGTCGTATTAAAACCTATAGTCATAAAATCTCCTATAAACCGTACTTAGCAAATTCGGCTGTCCTCACAACGCCAAGCTCTATCGATCAGTAACCACCAAGGATCGCAATAATAATTGCTGCGCAGACCCAGCATGTCCAGCCAATATATTAAAATTTAAGTCACTGCTAGTAACCGTTCGATATTTGAGTTTTTTAGGCACCTTAGATGCCGACTATAAATTACCAAGCAAGATAAGTCAAATTCGACATCCATTGACTCTTAGTGAAGGTGACATCGGCATCTTCACCACGACCCTACTAGATGATCGGTACGATTATACAGGTGAAAAACCAGCTAGGATTCCACGAAAATATAGGCGGGTCGTGGTATCGCCAGAATTTCGCTACATTTCCACACATTATGGTATCCAAGAGATACCACCTATACAATTGGACTCACCCATACAAAAGCGCGCGAAATTTGCGATTGAAGATGTCGATGAAGAAGTCGATGAAATGCCCGCCTTAGAATAAATATCTTTCACACCAGTTAGCCAATTTAAACCCAAACTTCAACTACTTCACCTCACATTCTACCTGCCGTATCGAGGACAATTAATATAGATTATTCCCTATATTTTCCCTAGATAAATGTTGCGACATAATTTTATTGACTATTGTACCTATTATAGATTATATAATTGATTATCTAGATATTATACCTCTTATAGATTACTTAGTCTATTTTCTGGATGCAATATACTCCAAATTTCATAGATTTTTGACATATTATAGATTATTTACTCTATTTTCTAGACCAATTCATCTACTCAAAACTCTAAATCCTAAGTGTAAGGTATAAGTCCATAATAGCAATTATATGGACTAAATTCCTAATCAAAATACCTCGAAATACTTCGTATACTAACTTAACCCCTACCTCTTAAAACATTTTAAGGCGCGAGTATAGGGTACTCGGATATCACTAGTCACATCTTTGTTTTCGACCTTATGCTTGTTGAACCTGGATGGCTATCACTTATCACATTCTGTAGCAACATCTGCTTTAATTGTGCACACTTTTTATAATAAAAAAATTTAGATTACAAATAATCTTTGTATTAAATAATTGAAATAAAATATTTAACAGGAAGAAGTTTCTCGTCTATCAATGGACAACGATGGAGTCACCGGTTATACTTGACAAACGAGGAGATTAATGCATATATACACGTGCATGAAATATAGGTGTTAGCATAATTACACAATTTACTTGGTATACAGAAGTGGTTGATATATCTATTATTATATGCAAGGTATAATTTATATTTTCATAAATAGAATGGGCCTTTGGTCTATAGAAATACATACAATCTAGATCTTTTACTACTTGATAGATAGGAGGCAGATCATCCGAATAATCAAATAAATTTCATCTAAAATTCAAACGTATGTATTCTCGAAATGTCTTTTTTAACGTTTTAACTATCCCTTTCAGTTATATTAATATCAATGGCAATGGAATTACGGCTTGTTCTTACACACATTACCTATTTATCTACCTATAAGGACATGGTTTAGCTATACTATATTCGGTATTACAAACTGACCTTCTATCATACAAATAAATTCCCAAAGTTAGTTCCCCAAAACACCCATTCTAATAATTTATTATACAGAGAACTATATTCAGACTTTATGTAATCTATGTTATTTACAGTCCTAAATATGTTTATTATAATTGATTTTAAGGCACACCTAGATCAGATCTCCACTCTATACTTTCAGATATTATAGTAACAAATCTTCTGTAACTTTTTACAACATTGCCATATATTACAGTTATATTTATACTTTTCTTAGTCTAGATTTATAGTTGCAGTATTTAAATATAACAAATCCACAAATCCACAGAACACAATGTCTATTGGAAATCATCATAGGTGCATCAGAGCTCTAGTTGTTTCATCATGAATCAATGTACAGTCTATGGAGGTCGGTCAAGAGGTCAATAACAGGCACTAATTATTATTTCTTAATCCTTTAGATATTGACATTAGATCAGGTACAGCCATCAGGCTTATAATTTCGACTGACACGTCTCTTGAATATCATTATTAATTTGAGGATAATATCCTCATAAATTTAAGGATAACATCCTCATAAATTAGTAAGTTTACAGTGGATGATAATAAATCGATTTACACTCTCCCGGTACTTCCATATCCGAAATTCTTCTGGTATTATATGTTGAGGAAAGTATTTAACAATATAATTTGCTCTTTCCTTAATTAATATATAAAATTATTAGTTACAGTCCATGCCCCCTTCTGACCTCTCCTACTGATAAGCTACTATATTAAGATAGCTAACTTATACCTTAAGTCATTATAGTCAAGATTTTGAGGAAAACATACAGAAGCAAAAACATATAGGATGAAAGCATACAAAGAACCTAGCTTCCTAACTTTTAACATTTTTAACATATGAAAATCTAGATTTGTCAAAATAGTACTATTAACGTTAGATAATCTATATTACCTCTTTCTAGATTTTATATGTTTTTGATATATTTTTTTAAATACGTTAATTTACGTACGTTTATTTTATCTACGTTATAATTCGATATTCGTATTCTCCTATTTTATAAGTCCAGTATTGATACTATCTAGGATTAGCCAATTTTCTATTTAATTATCATAAATGCCATCTATGAGGTCACTATAGCTGGGAGCATAAAATGGGCTAAGATCGGCCAATAATCTGATTGTGTTTTCATCTAACGATATTATTTGTTCGTAATTTAACCTAGAGTCAAGCAAGGAGAGCACATTTTTAGCAATAATTTCCATTTTTAGTGGGTTGATATTAATAATCTTACTACATGAGGAGCATTTTGTGTAATTTATATCAATTCTGTGATAGCATTGTGTTGTCATATGTAAAGCAACCTGTATATCGAACTGACGGGTTCCAAATAGAACTCTTATTGAGCTTGGAAGCTCATTGAACCAATTACTGTGGGCACCTGGAAATATTTTATCTTCTATAGTATATGTACTTTTTAGATTCGACTTAGTATGTAGTATAGGATTTCTCAATCCTCTATCCATACGATCATTGAAATTGTTATTATCTATATTTTTCCGTCCGTTATAGAAGCTATCGTCATTGTACTGAATCATTTCACATACCGTTTTATATAGATATTTTGGGCTCTTATTTCGTGCTATTCTATTAATGGTACAAAGACTCATTTTTTTATGTATAATATGTATAGGGCACCATTCCGCCAAACGTAACATATTTTTTTGTGAAATCATATTATTTTTATTCAACTTTATATCTAAAATTAGCCTAATTTGATTATTTAAGATAATTTGTATTTTTTTATAATTGTTTTGCGTCCATGGAGCCTGTATTCCTAAGCCATAAGTATATAAACCAGCAGAACATGCAAATGCAATTTTTAGTATTTGTTTTTTAGTTCCTAGATTTTTCAAATTTTTTATACTAAATATTTGAGCTTTTAGTGATTGAGCGATATGTCTAATTTGTGGTTCAAATTTTAGATCAGTATTAAATCTCAATCCCAATATTTTGAGCTCAGTTTCTTGTTTTAAAGTACCTATATTCGTAATTAGCTGCGTTGGCATAGCAAGCCTTTTTTTCTTATTACCTACTATCATTAATTTAGTTTTTTTTGCGTTCAGTAAAAAGCCACAATTATTCATATAGTCTGTAGTATCTTTTAGCATTAAATCTACCCTAGATTTGATTCTGTCTATATTATTATCCCAGACTACAATGATGCTGTCGTCAGCATAACATTGTGCCATCTTTCCTATATTACAGTTACTTCTATCAGAGGGGGGAACCACATGCCCCACAAAGCCATTAATCACCAGATTAAACAGCAGTGGTGAAGTTGGTTCCCCCTGCATTACACCTACTAAAGGCACATTGAAATCTTTCGATCTCTTACCGGCACTTATTATGCAACCCTGTCTTTGTCTTAACATGCTTTCAAAAAATAACATTGTGCGTTTTTTACAGATTTTCTTTAGAATTTTGCGTATGATTTCAAACTTTACACAGAAAAATGCGTTACTGAGATCTAGACTTATAATTACAGTAATTGAATTTTTATTTATTCTAGAGATCTTGTTAATTAAAGTGGCTACGGCCATATCACAACCCATGAATTTTCTGAACCCAAATTGAGAGTCATCGAAAATATTTTTATTTTCGCAGTATTTTTGTAGGCTGGTGGCCACGATTTTCATTAATAATTGTTGTTCTGGTCTACCGACAGAAAGAAATCTTCTATTTTTTATCAATTTTACATCACCTGGTTTAAGTATAGCACAGAATTTTGTTTTCAAAAAATGGTCCGGGAATATTCCCTTGTATAGATATTTAGTTATAGCTGCAAAGATTAGATCTTTGAACTCATAGGGTAATGCGTTAAGAATTTGCCCATTAATATTACAATCTAGCCCTCTTGTGAATGGTCTCAATGAACGGAGACATTGTAAGAATGATTTACTAGATGAGCTATAACCCTCCCAATTTGTCAGGTTTTCTTCAAAGCTAAACCGATCTACTTCCAGGATATCTGGGATTGAGCTTGTTACATCTATTTTATCGTTATGTACGAGAACTCTTCCTTCTATTTCCTTATATACTCCTACAAACTCCCCTCTTAGGTCATTTTCATCATAATTTTCTTTAGTAGTAGCATTTATTCTATCTTTCGGATTTAGTTTTTTGTTTAATTTGAAGAGATCAATATCATTGAAAAATTCAGTAACTGAGTTACGCGTAAAAAACTGTCTACGGTCTCTTTGATACCTATTTTTAGCCAATTTTTGTATAGTATGAATTACTCTACTGATTTTTCCTGACGTAACCGTTTCATCACAAACATGTAAAGTGCGCTGTAGGCTATATAATATATTGCGTAGTTGTCTAGATTCAGTACTAAGTACTTGTGGGTTATTATAGATGGCTACCTTCTTAGTAGATGATGGTTGTATAATATTGCTCAGTTGATCTATGAATTCAAATATGTAATCCGCACTAAATGATTTTTTATATAAAATTAGATGTTCATTGAAATTTTTAACGTTCTGGTTTTCGACTTCTAACAACTCAGTAGAAAGCCCTATATTATCATATCTAGTAAATGTAATATTTTTTTCTCTTAGTGTATCACTCATTGCTAAGGCTAATTCCTTTAAAACCTTATGATTTAGTGGAGGACGCTTTTCGTATTCTATTGTGCCAATTATATTCGACTGGAACGATTTACAGGTAATTTCAATAATGTCATGGCCATCAGACCCTATTTCAATCTGACCACTAAACTGTGTACAGCTACATACTATGTTTTTTTGTAATACTATATCTATTTGTGAACCACGTATTTGTTTCCCTTTACCTATTTTTGTGAATGTATTTCCTTTAACAATATTTGTGTAATCCCCCAGCGCTCCTCTAAAAGTTGGTATAAAAGATCTTCCATAGGTATTTCTTGCTTTATTAAGATTGCCATTTAGGTCACCTGCTAGCAAGGCCGGGACTTTTTTCTGGTTTTTTATGATTAAATCCGTAGATTGCTGAAAAAACTCTTCACCCCCAATACCTTCCCATTTTACTGATCCTTCTATTGGTCTGTAGAATACAGCGAGATTACATATAAAATCCTTATTTTTTAAGCTTATCATAGTAAATGGCGGGGGGCATTTTATCTGTTTTATGTAATTACCTAGATTAACTTTAAAGAGAATCATACTTAGAATAGTTTTCTTAGTATTAATCATAACATAATCATGGCTAACAAAATTATAGCCTATAGGAATTACTCTATTACCTACTAGTTCAAATTCTGTTGTATCTAGTTCAGAAATCAAGAATATACCCGTATCCGGAAATCTATCGACTAGTCTTTGTAACTTACTGACAATAGGCCTATTAATATTCGTATAAATGATCGAAAATTGTGTATCTTTATTACTTTTTATATTTTCTAAGTGTACTACAGATCTAGGGATTTTTATTTTTTCTTCCTTTAACACCGCATACGCATCGTTAAGACACGGAAGCATATGTGACTGAAAAATGGATAGCTTATTAAATTTAAATTCCAAACCAGGCACTATTGGTAGGGGAAATGTGTATTCATCTATTATATGACCATTATCTGTTATATATTCATTTAGTTTATACTCCTTAAAAAATTCATTGTCTTGTATTTTTAATTTTCCAATACATAGATTATTGGGTTCAAAACTTATAGTAATATTCTCATTTTCTATATTGTCTATCATATTATCAATTATGTGAGATTTACCTAGTCTGTTAGGTATATTAGTGGTATAGATTTTAGGAAGACTATCATATTTAAAATGCTCCTCATGATTGTATAAACTATTGCAATAGCGGTCGCCAACAGATATGGCATCTCCGCTTGACTCCCATTCCGAATTTATATCCAAGTTTCCCAGATTATAAATATATGGCCCCTGATCATTGACATCTTCATTACCGTGATTATTCATTCGTGTGCATTCTGTCTGCTCCTGAACTTCCGGGAGAGTCTCTAGACTCGGAATTTCCAGTGTATCCTCCGAATTTTGAGCTCTTTCTAGATTCACGGTGTTCCTTAATTCTGCATTCATTCGAGAGCTGAGGATGTTATTCCAAGGATTGTCATAATAATTATTATCATATATGTGTTTTAACTTATTTTTTATAATCTTAATAGAATATATATCAATATTAATTCTCAATATGATCGTAATGTGGTTTATAATATTTTCTAATAGAAAAAATAAGTCTCTACTAATAGGCGGGCAGTTTTTTCCTATATTTATAGGTTTATCAATTAAAGTTTTTAAGAATACAGAGTTTAACATCTTGGAATTAAGAATGCACAGTGTTTCTATCAGAAAAATTGACTCATCTATATGCGCCAGCCCATCATCATTAGGAGTACAGTCAATAATACAACGTAGCGAATAAATGATATGTGGCGTTAACAGTACACACCATGCAAACCATTTTATCCGCATAACATTAGAATTAATTTTTATACGCTTATGCCCATACTTAGTATTATTATATATTATACCACCATCCCCTTTTTTCCACGAGTAACCATTTATGATTAAAGCCTCAAGCCTCAATTTTCCACTGGAAATGATGAAGTTTTTACCGCCAGAGAGCTCTGTACTAATTTCAGTTGCATCAATCATGCTCCATAGGACATTTTCATTTATTGAATATTTATTTTCAGTTATATTATTGGCTATGTATTTCCGATTGGTTTTACAGTTTTTGGTATTATATTCTAGGCCTAGTGGCAGTTTGGCTGTAAGACTATGGTTATTAAAATCTTTCGAAATTGGTATAATGTCCGTATTTTCGACTATAGAGGAAACATTACTAAGTATTGAAACCCCAGAGATTATATTATTACTGGAATTGTGTGTTCCTAGATCATTACTAACTATTGAGGATATTACAGTATTATTATCATTAATATTGGCCTCAGTATCGATATCTAGACTAATATTAGCTATTCTATTGGAAACATTTATTCTACTGTTTTCTTTAAGTTCTAGATCATCATTTCCAGATTTAGATGATATGCCCGATACATTTAAAATGGATACCAGTGTAGGGAGTTCTATTGATTCGACAGATGATAAATCATCAGCTGTAACATATTCATCGTCAGTTGGTGGGTCAAATGGAGACACCAGATCCTTCGTGGCTTTACTTTGTATGGTATATATTCTAGGTGAATATGGGGATACTACTTTTTCTTCATAAAGCGTATTAGTTTTAGATCTTAATGTCATAGATGACCTAATTTTTAGTTTTTTTGGGTTCCTAGTTGCACAGTTTTTTGTAAACGATTTTATGTTAGTTTCAGTACGAGTAGGGGTAGACATGACCAATGTATCAGACTCCACACTGCGCATCCTATATGATAGAGATGTCTCTGAGGAGGCCTTAGCAAAGTTTGGGCGCGGGATGACATTGAATCCTATATTTGATATAACATCAATAGCCTTATTTTCGATTGAATCTAAGCCACTTTCAAAGTTTAATTTAGCATCCCTATATAATTTAGAATTTTCGAATGTGGTATTATAGTTGGCAGAAATTACGTCCTGTTTTTCGAAAATATAGGTATTTTGTGCATGATATTCATCATATTTGTTGCTATTATGATCAAATAGAGAGTAATTGTTATTGCCACGCGGGATCGCCTTTTTGAGATGTTTTGGCAAACGATGATTTTGTTGGTGTGATTCTAGACGGATCATACTTCTCGCGATATCAGCCGGTTGATGTTTCTTTCCCCCTGTCACTTTCCACCTGTCATATATAATTCCTTCTCTTTGTTGTTCGTATAATAATCTTGTCCAATCATACCAACTTGGTGTCTTATAACTTGTACCGATAGACTTTGTTCTTCTAATCTATATTGAAGGCATTGATTTATCATATTCTGGTATTCAGCATTATGACAAAATATATTACCTAGATCATTACAAGTCTCAGCTAGTGTTAGATCTAGACATCGCAACAGTTCAATAGCTTCGGGATTCATTCTACCGATTGCACGCGACCAACAGAAAGCTTTCCTTTGTTCCGCTATAGTTTTTGGTTGTAATAATCTAAACGCCGTGAGTGGATTCTTCAAACCTTCCGTCTCCGTCATATATAAAATCTGCTTAGAATCATCTAGAGTGAACCACATTTTGAAGTTTAGAAGTTGTTCGTATCTGGATTGGATCAAAGCAACACGATTATGAGCTTTATAAATACTCATAGACATATTATAAGATGATCGAACATGCCAATTGATACGTCTCATCTTTATTTCATAATTTGGGTTAAGTTTCTTTTTTCCCATTTCGGCTTGCCATTCTTTATCATGTATTTGTTGTTCACTCTTGAGTCTTTCAAAATTCGGTGTTCTGGTATAAATCAAGGGACGTCCGTTAGTATTTAATAAAATTACCCTTCTTTCATTGTAAGCCTTCATCCATATTTTCATAATTAGTTTACTGGGCGCCATCCAATCGTTGTTCTGCTTATAAGCATGTAGCACACCATTAAGGGCGGCACCATTAAGGGCGGCACCATTAAAGTATTATATAAGCAATGTTTATCGCTCCACTCGACCCAAATTAACTGATAAGAGAATCAATGT
>SCLF01008900.1:0-12864 GCA_004367975.1 Mesochordaeus erythrocephalus
TTATCAATCTTGCTATGTATAATATTAACGGAACGCGTAGGCCGAATACAGCGAGATTTGGTACGGCGGTGGAGGGAGATTAGGTGAACAATATGAGACAAAAATAAACGAATTCTGATGAAGGGTTCGATAGTTACAGGGAAGCTCGGCAGCAAATCAATCTCAAAGTTGCGTGGGCGGAATACGCCTCTCTCTCTCTCTCTCTCTCTCTCTCTCTCTCTCTCTCTCTCTCTCTTGTTTTAATATAAAAATATATTCGTAGGTGTCAGTAATGAGCACCTTATTGTGAGCCTTAACGATATAGTATGAAAACTACGGATTTATTTTCATCGACATCCATTGAAAATTATTCTAGGACTCATGCATACCCCAGACAGATGTTTGTGCCTGTATATTAGTAAAATAGTACTGGCTAAATAGTGTATGCCTAAATTATAATTCATTAACATAGCTCCATAACGCCTGTAATCAATAAGAGTCTCGTACCGATACCTCGTACTGGAATACGAATTTCTATCGATAATATATTTGAAATATAACATTTATTACAATATTATAATATATATCGGGCCATCTTCACCTTAATATACCTTGTATCTTATATATGAACCGGCAAATCCAAAACTTACCATTAGCCCTCCTGTAAAAAAAGAAGCAAAAACACTTCGTAAATATTGTAATTATGTGGCAATTTCTATGCATGCTCAACTATATTTACCGTGCTGTGGCGAACTCAATTTTGTACCGATTGGAGTTACTTTGTGTCTTTCTTTCTAATAAATATATGTCCGATTGTCCCATGGGCATTATATTAAAATTCGCGCTTTTATCGGTAAAACGTGCGGTCCTTGTAGGGACCGCCCAACTTACCTCCCGGTCTCATTGGCTAGGAATTATCCACTAAACCACGCTCGTTGTAACTTTCCATGACGCCACGCTATTGACTTTTCCGTGAGAATTCAGACGTTCATTGACTTGACGCGTCATCCAATAGAAATTCTCCGTCTATAGCTTACTCTAATACCACACAAATTAGCAGTACGTATTCTAATTAATTAAACAAATGCACACGGTAGGAATTGAACGTATCAGGATTTTACGTCACTGTAATCACGGATAACTTAAAATGGTGGCCATTTTTGTGCCCAAAAAACACAGCGTGGCAGATATTTACAATAGGATTAATGTACAGTACTCATAATTAGTGTAGACTAGGGTCCTTAAAAGTTTTATATTATAGTCGTTTATATTTAGTATATAATGTTCCCTATAAGTCAGGTTTTCATCACTCGTATGTGGAACAAAAGTGCCAGGAGGTTGAATTTTGTATATAGTATCAAGTACAGCTTGCCTGTAAATATTCTAGTGTAATCTGAACAGAGAATCTCTTTACTGGTCAGTAATTAAAGTACCCAGGAGTAATTGCAAAAATTTTCCCCCTCATAAGCCATTCCACGCTAGATTGTTTTGCGGTTTTCAACAATTAGTACTTACTCTATGTTCTTAACTAGTACATAAACTAGGTTTCTTTGGCCTTAGACTGGAGCCGTAAATTTCTGAAGTACGCTTTAGGGTAGAAACTACGGAACTAGGCCAGCTGAATACTACGTTGATCAATACCATTTTCATGGGCGCCTACTCAGCATTATTGTGCGTTCTCATTGGTGAACCTTGCGCAGTTGGTTAATTCGAGATGATAAGTTTTACTCAGTCTCGCGTTCGATCCCTTGTGAGTCCTCGATTTTTATTAATCAAATCATAGTACATAACTGCGTAGTTATGATAAGCTACTGGCCAATCAAAACTTGCTATTTAATGTGTAGCTAATTAGCGCGATTGACCGTTTGCGCTATTGACTAAAAAATCGTTGATTCACTAACGAACATTAAAAAACCCACAAATGATGGAAGGTCTAGAATTATACGAAGACCAGATATGCCAGCCCACAGATCATGGCAGCGAAGACGAATTGCCCATGAATGAATGAAAATGTTGATATTTAGCGGACAGTATGTATTTCCAATGGAGACCAATCAAGTCAATTAAATCTCGATCAAATCTCTGATATTACATAATATATTATTCATTAAAAATGACGATTTTAGAGAAAACAAACCATTAAAATAACCTGAAGATGATTTAATGAACATTTAGGAATATTATATTATCGAGTGAAGTAATAGTGTGATGTCATGGAAATTTACCGCAAGCCTAGCAAGGTTTTACGAAATGTCTATAAACAATATATTTCATTCTAGCGGTACACCACGCTTACGCAATTTTAATATAATGTCCACGGGACAAGGATACATATGTTTATCTGTTATATACACCTTAATTCTAAGTCAGCGTCTTATGAAAAAATGGTATTTCCAAGTGACCTAGTTTCGTGTGGCATATCGGTTACAGATTCATAGTTCCATCGTTAATATGCATTTGGAAGTAATTCCTTCGAATAAATGGGTTAACCTCCTACTTATAGTCCTTACGTTTCGAGTTGCGTCGACTTTTCTAACGAAAGCTGATCGAGCGATCAAGGAACGATCTTATAAGAATGGGAAATAATGGATAACAGCGAGAGAATTACAATTATGTGGCCGGAAAATCCGTTAATATGTTTTAATCAAATGTTTACCATTAGAAAGCTACAAATATACGACTGGCAAATTTTCCCACACCACTGTATGGACGTAAAACCCCAACTCCTTAGAATTGTTTTCACCATTTTTGGAACATAAATGACCAATAATTCCACAGGTTTCATCGAAAATGGTCTAGGACTACCAGCATTAACTGATAATTCCTACAAGCAGTTGAAATATGCAAGTATGATTACTCGCGTATATTTTTTTTGTGAAATTTATTCCGTGTCCAAAATTTCCGGTGTAATATTTCAGGAGCTCCAGGTGTTCAATTTGACAAATATTACCCAAACGTAGTGAAACGTGCGATATATGGACCAGGTAATTTATTGCCGTCCGCACGTGCAAGTTAACTGGAATGAGCCCAATGTGGCTGGGGAAATCGAATCAGCTTTTGATAAGGTGAATATACTCCATGGGGGTACAGCAAAGCAATTGATTAGAGCGTAATCAGAGATACTCATGTTTCTACTGAGAACTTTTGATACTTTACGTTCAAATAATATCATTTTGATCATTTTGGTAACAGTGGCAAGTAGATATTCGCCAAGTATCGGAAATAATTTCAGAAATTTCAAAGTTGACCATCGGATGCAGCAGTTTTTTTTTATCGTAAACAGCTGCAAGCAGTCAGAAGATCTAAGCAAATGCATCCTCATTGAACTATGTTTTAAACTTCAAATAGTCCTAATCCCCTTAGATTTCTTGGTATTAAAATACAAACAATCATTTTCGCGAAATAATCTACTGTATCGTCAAACGTCGGCTTCCATATCCTCTTGAGACCTATTGGTTTGTTTGTGTTAGAAAGTGTTGTGTGAGAGATTTATGATTCACCAAATGGCAAAATTCGAAAAAACGAAAAGACGTTCCTCCGTAATTATTATGAACTCCTTATATTTCGAATACATATCATATTCCCATTAATTCACGAATTTTCGGGTCAGACGTTGTCCAATGTTTGCCACACCACTGTATACCGATCCTATAGCGTTTCTATAGACACCTACGCGTACGAGTTAAACTATCGGGAAAATACGAAAGTAATACCATGTTTAATAGGCTGTTAAATAGCTGGATGGTGGTCTCATTAGGCTGATTGATTACTAAATGCATTAGAATACTCGTATGTCCAAAGTACCATACTATTCACTACAGTCCACCATCTAAATATTGCGCCCATTATCATCCCCTATTGCTATATATAGCGCACATATTCCGATCTTTCAAAACTTAACCAAGATTTTCCACGTCGATAATCAGTTGTTTTCAGTGAAAATAAATTACATGTAATGGTGATTTTCAGGTGCTCTCTACGTCGCGTATTTAACCTTTTTGCTGCAAACACGTATACAGCTTCTTAGGGTTTTCCTGTCTTTGACCCGTTTGCGAATGTCAATGTTTCGAACGTGCACATGACATTTTATCGTACATCTTCATCGACATTTCCAATTGGACATGGTTGCAGTACGATCAAGTAGCTGAAAACAGTAATATATTTTCATTATTCAAGTCTTGAGTCATGAATTTGTTACGTCGCGGTTATTCCATCTGGGGTTACCGACTCGTTTTTGAAATATTTATGCTGTTTATATTATCTCTCGAATTTAATTAATCCATGGTTTCACCATTCGCATTGGAACAAATTCATACAAAGGATGAGCCAGTTGGCGCATAGTATATTCACATGGTGACACGAAAGTAATATGTAGAATTTATGGGGGTCGGCCCAGTTGGCAGAGCATTGCTCATGAAAACCAGAGGTCGCTGGTTCAAATCCAACCTCAGGCGCCCAAGAGGTTTTACATATAATTGTAGCAATTGAAATGAAATACCCATGGTTCGCTAACCTATGTACGTTATTTTAATTATTATTGACCTAATGATTATCCTACCCAGGCGTTCCAAAACCACACCGGAATGTTGCCAAATAGAAAATATGTAAAATTAGAAGGAGTGCTATCGTTTACGCTAAACTATCCTATATCCAGCAAAACTATTTATCGACCATTGATTACACCCTTAAATTTAATTCAGAGGAGAAATATTTTATGTCTCTCACTTTCTCAATAAAATTTAAGGCTGTAGTTAATGGTCGATAGCTTTTCGTTCGCAAACGTCCCGAAAAATAAGGCCCAAGCATCCGTTTGATCATGGTGATCACTTTATTTCGGTGAACACTTCCGGTGGTACTTCAAATTTGTAAATAACTTTAGAAAACAGACGCAAGAGCCGGGCAACGGTATATTCATCCTTGGCGTTTTTGACAACAACACATATATTTGAATTCTCGAGATTGAATTAATTGGGCTAATATTACTGGTCATAAGTATCCAAAAAGGTGCCTGAGACATACTTAAATAATTAGGTGCCTGAGAGATATAATCATCTCAATACTTGGTGCTAAACCTGTCTATAACTGAATAATTTCCGTTGAAAATATAAAGTTCTATTCTCTGGTTTAGAAATGTACCAAAAAACGCAAAAGATAATTTCGATTGAAAATATGTTATGGTTCCTTTTCATTTAACCAAAGAATAAACAGAAAATATTGCACAGTACCTGGTCTAAAAATAGGGATTCGATTCCATTTATATCGTAATCCTTTCCATGTGACCAATATTTGAACCCGTCATTAAATTAAACGTGATTTCGAAATTCGAGTTCAAATTAATGGTTTAGGAGATACGATGATTGTGTGGCGTGGAATGACTCGGAACACAGATTACAGACTCCCGCGTAGCTCGTCGAAACAGATCATTATTTCCATTACATAACTATGCGCCTACGTTATAATAAAGACGTACGGCCAAATAAGTAAATATGAGCACGTCACACCGTCAAATATAGACTTCTAATTTCAAGTGGAGTTAATAGGCAAACCAAAATAGGATTAATATTATATTTGTATTACCACGAAATACCACAACATATTATGGTACTATAACCTGTTCTGTTTTTGTATTGTATCTGGTTCACTGTGAATCCACCAGCGTAACAAAGGGGATAGGATTTGTTAGCTAGAAATGTTTCCTGGGAACTTGAAGTAGGGCTCATAGCTGTCTATAGAGTCCCGGACTGGGATTGGTAGCTCAATTGGTAGAGAGCATTCCTAGAATGCGGACATTATCTGGCTCGAGTCCGATACCACAAGCTTTTCAACGGTAACCCCGACAGTACATTATAACGACAGGTTTTTCGTGACAAATATACTGCTGGAATCTACCGACACACGTTAATTTATACGTGTTAGTATTATCAACTTTAAGAATCAGGTTGACAGCTAAGTTAGTAGAGCACCCGCCTAGAAACCGCAAGGTAACTGGTTCGAGTCCCTGCAACTAAAGCTTTTCCAAATGATTTTGAGAAAAAATAACCGTTATTCTTATTTAGAACGAATAATATATTTATTATCAATTTGATTAATATTTAGAAATCTTATCATGATATTACCATTACCTCAGCATTTAAAATTACGAAAAAAAAAAATAGAAAAAACGTTAAAACTAATGAATACAGCGATTATTTATCACAAGATAGCATATTTATGTAACCTGCGATGTTTCTCATATTCTTGCTACTTGAAAGTATCTTACATACGCGGCGTACGATAGGCCTATCTCAGTTAAAACACGTAGTCAGTAACAATTTCATCAAAATCGCGCCGGCCAATCAGAAATCAGCATGCTCATTCAGCAATGCAGATCGATGCAGATTAATAGCAGTCTAGGGAATCGTAAAGATCTGCAGATATTGCAGAAGGGATCGAACGGATTTATCCACGGATGATGGGCGATGACATAACTAAATGCGTCACGATCCGATTCATGATCCATAGCATAAAACCTTTTTAGCATAAAACCCTTTTTTATTTATCCATATCGTGGAATAGATCTCCGAGTTCGCCGTGTTTACAACCGCATGTATAGACGGTTAACCTTGTACCTACTGGGAGATTTTTATTATCATTTTGAATGGGATGTCTACCAGGAAATGGTTATTTTATATAAACTAGATTCAATGGTAAGGATGGAAGTCAACCGTTAAATGACCGAATTCCATATAACGATTAGCTGAATATTGGATTAGACGCAATTTTTTTAACGGTAAAAACAGCGTCTATTACAACAGTGTCAAAAGGACCCCATCCCCTGGTTCAAGTAACAACTGATCGGTTAACGAGACTTAGCGAGTCTGATAGAGATCTCAGCCAAGATTATACGACGTCGTATAATTACCCCCCCTTCAAATACAGAACGTGAAAAAGACTTTTTTTGAAAAAATGTTAATTTTAACCCGTGGGGTATGGCAGCTCACCGAACTAAAGTATACTAGATTAAGTAAACCCCAGGGTAACCAATAAAAGCTAGATGTATTCTCAAGTGATCTAGTTATAGCCCAAAAATCGAATTTCTAAAGTACAAATTGCTTTAGAAAACATGCCAAGATGCCAAAATATGTTCATTAAAAAGTAGACTCGAAACACCTGCCTAAAAACTAAAGTTTAGGACACTCAAAGTCAATGTTGTCGATTTTGTGCAATCGGGTATGTTTTCGAAACGTTTATAGGATGCCCTGGGGTCTACTTAATCTAGTATAATTTAGTTCGGTGACCGGCCATCCCACACGAGTTAAAATTAACATCTTTCCAAAAAATGATCTTTTCACGTTATTTTTCTTTAGAAGGGCTTAACTATAAGACGCCGTGTAATTTTTGCATATTCTGAGAACAGATTCTGAACCGCAAGAAAACATTCTATCAGCCACTAGTGTATTATTAACCATCGCTTATACGGATCTGAGAATGGATTTACGCGTTAATCCCTTTTTCGAATATTCCTGTATGCGGGTGAAGATTGCAGCATGATAGAATGCACTTTTCGTAGTACATAATAATCGCTATTAACGCAACAATAACACAGTAATGTAAGTGGTAACTTTTTTTTGATTGGTAGTTGTTCGTTTGCCTTTCACTGAAAAAGTACTGAATATTTTTCATATATTTAGTTTCGAGATCAGACTTCAAGAAATTCCTCAATAACGAAAAATCCCTCAATAACGTCATTATTTGGCTACAGACGTCATTATTTGACGTCTTACGGGTTGTTTAATCTAGGGATAGCTTTGCGAATGGTAATCATTTTATTAAAACATATTCATGGATTTACCAGAGAGACGGCTCGAGAAAAAAATTACCGACTGCCAATTTTAATGTTCCCATTGTAACTGAATTGGACGGTCCTTGGTGGACGGGTCTTTATTTAGTATTCCCGAATAACGTGTTTTTTTGCTCATTTACCTAGTTTGATCTGTTTATTTTGACCTATTAGTTATGGCTTTTGCGTATTATCCAACATGGTATATTTTGAATTTGGGTATGTTGGTCAATCCCGTTTTCCATTTGAGCCTTTCGCGGCACATTTAGATAAATATGGATGGAACCGCAATAACAACACATAATCAAGGAGAGGCTTCATTAGAACTTAGTCCTATTGGCACTAACTAGAGCCACATGCGGTTAAGCGTAATGAGCTTCTGTAAATAATAATATTTAATCACATCGAGGGTATATTAGATAATATCACAGGCGTTCAATAGACATATACCTTTTGAATATCATTTGTTAGACCTCATCGAACAAATTGAGTCGCTAGTTTAATATAGACTGGAAAGTCTGGCGAGGAAAATTGTAATCCTTCTATTGGCTGTTTCATCCTATTCATGTACACCGTCGGAGTGTTACCGCTTAACCAATATAATAACTCATAATATTGTTGTTATTACTAACCGTACTGCACCGTCTAATGTATCGATCCATATAACCTAAAGTAAACCAATTGTAAACAGTGTACTTGAGGTTATAGTAAATATCAGGAAGAGAGTTGACATTTAATGGAAGCCATTTATTATCATTTTATGGAAATTTTTCGCTACAGTTTCGCTACAGTGCGGTTTAAGATTTGGTTAACCATTAGATGCTACTTTCGGTTTAAATACCTGGTTCTGAAAGCACGCCGATTTAACGGTGTTCTTGGTTTCAAAATATATCTTTTGTATTTAGTACAGTAGCGGTCAAACTGAGCGTTGTCGAATTGAATGCAATTTTTTAATTTCGTTTTCTCAGCCGTAAATGGATTTTCTTGATTAAAAAAACTATTCCTTAGAATTTTGGTTGTGTACAGAATTCATCAAAAAACAACTTTTAGCAACTTTAAGTAGCGTAATAGCCTGAAAATTGAAATTCTATCTATTTCTCTCTCTTCAGGTGGTAGAAGATTTACGCGTTCATCTTGAAAACACTCAGTATGTTTTAATGAAATTTTTAGCGTTAGATAGCTAAGAGACGCACTTAGACGCATTCGTGGATGCATGATCTAATTCCAGACAAAATTTCGGCTTCCAGAAATCACTAGGTTAGCTAGATAATTACAATCACTTCATTTTCCAGCGAAATCCTGCAGGACAAAAAAAAACAGCCCGTAAAATGTGTCTACCCACAAAAGTCGCACCCTTCGTAAAGTCATAAATTGGCGCGCATATACCACTCTCCCCCCTCGTGTCCCGCATCGAAGTCAGTATAAATACTTGGATGCTCCTGTATTAAGATTCAGTATTTATGAATAATGTTCCCGAGAGTACAGTGAGAGACGCCGCCCTTGCCTCATCTTTAACCCTCAGTGAACCACCACGATGTCTACGACCCCAGGCCACCTTCATAATCGCAAAATAAATAGATATAAGGAAATAATAAACCCTCATCTATCTAACCTAAAAATGTCATTAAAAGTATTGCGGCGTTCACCCGGCACAAGTCGTTTTAGTCTATACCAGGCCGAGCGACCCAATATTTTCGACGAGGTCTATTAGAGGAAACCCAATTTCATGTGGACACCTCAGAGGGACACAACGTCCACCGCACTTTTGTCCTTCTCAATCCAAAATAGAACAATATTTCCGTTGAAATGTTGCACTAGCGGAGCTATGCTATCTGGCTATTTAATAGTGTTAACATTTTATTAGTATCGCTTACTGATAAAGTATCAGAAGCCATAATATAAAGCTGATACACGCGAAATTTCATTCAAATGCAATTTCTAAGTCGAACAATATACCTAGAACGTCATGAATGACAGTGTCCGTGGTGTAACGTACAGCTGAGTTAATTGCAGTTGAACTTTATAAACCGTCTGGACCATTTTAGCGATCGAGTTCACTCTTTATAAGTTTTCTTGATACCATATATTGTGTCTTTCCAAAATGAGCCCAGTACAAAGTGCTTTTTTATCTTTACTTGGCTTTTTCCCAGCTTTTGAAGCTTAGAATTTTTGTTATGCACTGAATCCACGAAAAACATTATTACTTATAGCAACTTTAGGTAATTTTCTTGGCCACAAACCGTATTTTTCTGAAACGGCTTCTACTGAAACGGCTTCTACGTTTCAGCATGTCCCAAAAATGCCGAAATATTATTTAATGAATTTTTAGCTTTAGATAGCTTATTTCCATATATCTATTTACTTTGGAGAGTAGTCTTCTAGTAGCGTAGCATTTGTGGACAATGTAATTGACATTCGCAGAATGACGTGATTGTCTGTAGTTATCTAGCTAACCTAGTGATTTCTCTAAGCTGAAATGTTGTCTGAAATCACACTTAGCTATCTAACGCTTGAAATCTCATTAAAAATACTAAGGAATCTAATAGAGAGAATATTCCGTTTTCCAAGCAACGGTTTTTTTTTAATTCAGAAGGTCCAATTACGACTGAGAAAAGGGCTTTCAAAAATGGCAGTCACTTTGACAACGCTCAGTTTGGAGACTACTTTAACCACGCAAAATTGAAAAACGATACAGTGTACCATTTTCGAGAAACATGCGAGTGAAAAAACTATCGTTAAAATGGCCCGATGTGGGCCACTTAAAAAACAAAAGTGGCATCTACTGGTTAACGAATGGAATGTGTGACAATTACTGATTGTGTTTTCACTGGGAACGCATCGGGTGTAGAGGAAAGAAAGCCTAAAAATCTATATTTCGAGCCGAGACCGCACCATGTCGCCTGACATGACGGCAAAGAGTTGCTGCTGAAAATAGGGATCGCTGTGATGACCATAGGGCGAATAATAACCTCGTAAATATGGAATAAAATGGTTACTTTACATTAAACATAATTGTTAACCTATCTAGTAGACCTCTATAAATAAGGATTCAATATTATTTAAACTTAATTCAAAAATTTCATAAAATCATTTTACATGGTTTTTCTATATTAGGTACCCAATAAGGACTGGCATCCTTAACCCCCTGCCGCTAAATGCGATTTTTCTTTTTCCTTTGTAGAGTGCCATGTCCCAAATCTTCAAACGTGTCCAGTATGTTGCGTCTTACCGCAAGTCCGAAAAATCCACCGACATAATTAACATAGGACTGCATTGGATAGAAAACGGAAAATCCAATGTTAGTCATTATAAAAAGACGAAGCGGAGAAGATTGGTTGTTTTCTGTCCAAACTCATCCTATGTAAATCTCTGTTAGGGCTTTTTCTGACCGATGGCAGAAAACGACTCAAGATTCTGGATATGCGAAGGAGTTAATTTTAGTTAAATAATACTTAACCATAAGAAGACAGTTACGTTTAATTCAACTTATTTCTAAATAAAGTGTGTTATTAACAGACTAAATTGTTTCTATATTTAGATAAAATTAAATTCATCGACACCAATTGACCCCGTACTAGAGTATGATAGGGAACGGGGTCAAATGGTATCATTAGTAGCATACAGTCTGGATCAGAGAAGTCTGCCGAATACGCAAGTCTACCCCACTTCATGGAAAGGGGTTTTTCAAGAGGACCGTTTTGAATTAACTAGTGAAAACTTTTCGTCTTAACTTACCACTGCATGTGAAAATACACGTGGTGCTAATATTCATGTCCTCTTACGTCACTTAAAAAGAGGGCGGATCTGTTGTGGTTTAAGAGGTATTTTAATCACTTCCGTTTCAAAGTCGTCGTGAATCAAAAAGTGCTTTGAAATCGTGCGAAGTATGTACTAAATAATATACTTCAGAAGGGAGAAACAACAGCAAGAAACCTCCGAAATCAAAAACTTCGTAAGTATCGAATAATTGCCGATCGTACCACTGCGTTACCTGGTTAAAATTGCGACTAATTTTCAATTGAAATTGATCCAGAAATATGACCCAGCGCTAAAATATGACACCTGTGATACAAATTGTTCATAGCGTGTAACCATTGTTAACCGTTGCGATTAAAAAACAACGGTTCTGGTATTATAAATGTAGTATTTTGGTCATGATAGACTTATGGCTTTTTAGGGCTGCCGGAACTGATACGGAAGTATTGTTTACTACAAACATCTTCTTCCTTCCAACCGGGAGTTCCAGCATTATAAAACATGCTTCAAACGCACAACAGCAACGCGAATACTTCGGACTACTTTTTCGGGATACTTCCCCGGAAAATCGTGGTCACTCGTGATCAAGGGATATGAGCGCGAAACCGAAAGGGGCCATTTATTATGATTATTTTTTATCATCTTAGGCCTGTGAATTGTCTGTGAAGTCATAATAAAGGTGTAAAAAGCGGCCAGACGTTTTGGTTTTCACATCAAGTTTAGACAGATTACCTAGAAGAACATGCATTTTTATTATATTCGACAGACTACGTACGATTTAGCAAACTTGAATAAAAAATATATTTTAGAAAACATTTATTTTTTCAAAAATGTTTCTTCAAAATATCTGTGCGCATTCGCCGAAAATCTTCGCGCAAATTTCCATGTTTACACGCTATAGATGACCGTATTTAGGGCAAGTCGTTTAAAGTGGACATTGCTGAAATATCGGACCTATTCAATTTTGATTTTGATGACGATGAAAATCAAATCATGACATCGATTGACGATGTCTTCCATGACATTGATGACGTCATTGCGTCGTCACATGACCAAGCAAATGCGACGCCGTCTCCTACGATTAGAACGCGAAAAGTGGCCAATAAGTCTGAATTTGTTCGCGGACAATGGAAAACTTTTGACTTTATCAAGGTAGACGCTAGAAACATATGTTTGCTTCTCAGCTTGTTTAACTCACAAAAGTTGATCATTCTCATGTGCCATATTGCCATATCCCAAATCGAGCTTGTGTGGACTTATTGTTCTAAGTGGTAGTTACCATCCTATCGAATCGTTCTTCGTTTCCATTT